>JAVJIF010016393.1:0-27885 GCA_038442645.1 Agave tequilana
GACTGTCAATAAGAAGATATGAATTTAGAAATTTTTTTCTATTTTAATTTTACATCAAATAACTATGTAATTTAGTCAATATATGCAAAAGTTTAAGTCGATAAATTGCAATTTATGAACAAAATAACACATAAAAATTTGATAACAGCGATCCAAATTACCTGGGGCAAAACTTATTTTCAAGCAATTTTAATACATGCACAAATTAAAAACATTATACTTTGCAGCAACTTATCTACATTTTTAGTGAGTGTTTTTAATATGAAAAAATAGCAAAATATTGAGATGAAGATACCATTCTAGGCCAAAATTTATTTACTTCGAATTTTTAAAGCAATATGATCGTTTATACTTTATTAAAGTCCCTGCCACTGCACGATAGCTCCGATGATAATACGACGGTTGAGATATTTATATTTTAACATGCGGGAGCGCCTTTTTTAGAGTCAAAACCTAAGTTTTTGCGTTAGCGATATTTTTTTTAATCCGCCCAGTAAGATTTTGAACCTGTATTACTCTGATACCATATTAAAATCCTGTTACTGCATCATAACTCCGAAGTTAAGATGAGGTTTTAAAACTTGGATATAAACTTGAGTAGTTAGGCCTTAAGATCAAACTTATCTAAAAGATGTCATGAGCTTCATGGATTAAATTAAGTACAACATCAGCTAAGATTTGTGTATCCCTTGGGTTGCCAGCAGCGCACACAAAGTTTGTATAAAATGGAGTCGGTGCTGCCGTCAAGGACACTTGTGCACTAAAGACATCTCATTAAGATAGATTAACTTTAAGCATGAAATAAACAATCCTTTAACAAAGCATGAAGATAGGGCAAATTAATCAGCATCACCACATTGACCTACAAATTAAGGAAACTAAACGCTCTAGAATTAGAAAGCAACCCTTCAATTTCATGGGTTTGGCCGATGTCCCAGTGAGGCGTTGTGGTGGTCAAAATTATTACCTTTGCGAGATTGTGATACCTGACAAATCTTACAAATTATGGAGGTTTCAGATTCGATCTCATCCATCAGATCTTACCCGACCATCTGGCTAACATGACGATCACAACAACTCGGCACGTGATGTGCAATAATTGTGAATATGAGCCATTATCCTCGTCATTCAGCCCGGGGCCGAAGATCATGCACCACTCTATACCAATTGTAGCTGGGGCGTTACGGGCAATTACGATTGTGGGTTGATCCATAGGTAGAGATCTCGGATAACACGACTCAACTTTTTCACCCTCAGCTATAAAAGACGATCTCTTCTTTCTTTTTAAAGGATCGAATGTTAGGGAATTAAACTTGTAATAAATATTAAGAACTCCTTATAATTTTCTAATTTAGTGAAATCTCTCTCTTTGCTCTGTGATTTTTTTTTCTTTTTGAGTTTTTCATGTATTTTCTGATATTTGCGTTTTATTTACATTCACATTTATAACTAGAGTGTAAGTAAATTTCCCAAGAGGAATTTACTCTACAGGTGTACTTGAACTTTTGCTATTTGATCCTTTGTTCTGTCATTTTATTTTATTTTTTTACCCCTGAAAGAAAATCTGGTTGATAAAACATCTGTACGGAGAAAAGAAGAAATCGTGATGAGAGTTGAACTCACAATCTCTCACGAGAGAAGAAAGTTTGTTACTTTAGCCAGTTACCGCTTTTTCCTCGGTTGATCTTGAAAAAAAAAAGTGTTAACAATGTGTTTTAGTTTGTTTGGTAGGATTGATCAGTTTGTATTTGGTGAATTACTTGTAAATCTTGTATGAGAGACTCAAATAAGAGAGTGTAGTGATCTTACATCTCCTATTTAGATGAGTAGAGGAGATTATTCACTATACATCGCCTTTGAGGCTATATCTCTCCAAATTGGAGTTTACTTTTGGCTTCATTTTATATATGTCTGGTGAGATGTTTCTAGACAAGCTTATTAACAAAATGGGGGGCTTCTTCCTATCATTTGCTTATGAGAAAAAGAAGTTTGGTATAAGCCTAAATTGAATCTTATTAATGGGAAACACTCGAGAGAATTGATAAAACATATGATTAGATACATTAGATCACATGTATAAAGACATTGCAACAATCAAACATGCGAGTCCAAAATCCAAATCCAAATCCAATCATAGGGCTAGTATGTTTCTTTTCTTTTCTTAAAGAGAAAGTATGTCATGATCTTAGCATTTAGATTGTGGATAAGTATAGGAATAATGACTGCAATCCCTTACTTACATTGGCAATTCTCATGACAGTTGACAAGCACGAGCTTGGGCATGGAGATAAGTGAGAAAGGGAAAGAACCAAGGAAAGAAAATTATCTCCAAAGTTAGACTGAAATAGATTGGGGTGGGTGGGTGGGGTGTGTGTGTGTGTGTGTGTGTTTTTTTTTTTTTTTTTTTTTTTGTTTGTTGGGGGGGGGGGGGGGGGGGGGGGGGTGGGGGGGGGGGGGGGGGGGGTGGGGCTGGATCCAAATCCACAAATCATAGAGAGTTATTTATTTCTCCATTGCGAAGACCTAAAAACACTTTCTTAAATACATATGCTATCTACGATAACTCTTATGTTTTGATGTAAACCTACAAGCCAGTATTGCGAGAAGACGGAAGGAATTTTCGCATTCCCTTCGTCTTTTCGCAATGATTGAGGAAACCAGTGGCCATGCCTCAATCAAAATGAGGAGATGAAGATGATGGAAAGGGAACATTATGCCAATCTTCCTTCTTTCTACTCGGAAAAGAAAGAAAAAGCCCTTTATACACGTGAAGAGCTAAGTGCAAACACATGGAGTTGCATGCAGTAGAGACTTAAAGTTTAGGGGCCACATAACAATATAAGATAGTGATTGATCGGATGTGACCAACTCAAGCCTCATCCCCTTCATTTTATACCAATTTTGGCAAAAAGATGTCCCCCACTATAAAATTTGATGGGGGAAATATCCACTTCACCTTTAGAGAAGCTAGTATTCCATGCTTTTTCTTATTTTGGAATATTTGATGCTGTAAGCGGTATCAGAATATGTAGAAATACAATTTGAATAGTATTTGCACGAAGAATTTGATGCACAAAAATAATCAACCAATTAAGCATCAGAAGCACAACCAAAAAAAAAAAAAATCATTCCCCTCAATTTCCTCTCTTTCCAATTCGAATACATATATTTCAGAAATTGGGAAAAAAGAGTACTGAATGATGCAGACAAAAAAGAGTGATATCTTCTTTTAGTTACAAATCGCCGTGTTAGCATTTGACTTTCTAACAAATATGCTTACAAGCAGAATGGAGACCAGCCCTACAACATACATTCAACAATCTCGTGCATGTTCATAGCAAAGATGAGAGCAGGCAATGGCTCTTAATTCTGAAGAGAGCTTTAGCACTGACAAGCTGCTTACCTTTCTACTATGAATCATTGTGCTATTGTCAGATCAAATTGCATCTCTAAGCCATCAACTTCACACTTAAATCACATATTTAACTAAATTTGGCATGGATTCGGTACTAATACGTTCTCCTCAGGTCCACAGAAGAGGTAGTGCCACCAGTGTTGTCCTCGCTGGAACTAGCTTGTCCTGCCAGCATAAAAACTATATGGTGAGCTGTGCTGTGTCAGAATTTGTTACATAGCTAATTAGCAAATGATCATAGAATTGTCCTTTCATTTTTTTTTTTCCTTCTCAGTTCAGTTCTGATGAGCAAATATCCTTGCAATCAACAGCAAAATCTAGATAGTATTTCTTGTATACCTGTAGTGGTCAACTTCCGGCCTGCTCGAGATCAAGCCATGTGTGTTTCAGCACCAAACAGGCGAACGACACATGGCCGCTTCCAGAACCTCCAAGCAAGAGTCCTCGATCGATTTAAACCTTGAGCGGCTCGTGTGGATAGGATGAGATCGAATCAGTTGTGTGAATCTCTATCTCTAAGCCAAATCTCTATTTGAATTTGGCAGTTACAGTTTGAAGACGGATCAGCAACATCTACAATTAGACTTAGACTACCAGATAAAGATGAACTTTCACTCAATCAGTTCAAACTTGGATGTTTAATTCTAACCGTCTCTTAGGTAAGCGGTTAAGTGTTCAAATAGAGTTGAACTCTGCAACCTTATCAACACAGATACAACCTGTATAAATAGAGAATCCCTTCCAACGTAGAGGGAGTTCGATCTCAGAAATCCTAGCAGACTAGAGAACACCATCATGATAGTAGATTCTCTCTTTCTTTCCGTGGTTTTCTCCCATTCAGGTTTTCACGTAATTTTGTGTGTTGGCATTACTTTTTCTGAGATTTGATCTAAACTGTTTTTACAATCAGGTGCGTGGATTAATTCCTTGACAAATTACTCATAGTCTTTGGGTTGGGGGGGGGGGGGGGGGGGGTTGTGGTTTGGTTGAGGTGAAGGAACAAAAAACTAGAAAGAAATAGAAACAGATTGGAAGATTAACAAGAAGAAGATGCATAATCTTCTTGCGATTAAGCCATTGAGATATCTATCACATGGACTAGAATAACCTACAACACAAGCAAGCAACATTGCCATCTGAACCTTCTCAAGTGTTATGAGTTTCATATGGATTTTCCCTTTCCAGTCTCAAGACTTCGATTCACCAAACACAAGAATGGCTCCACATGTTCGTTCTCAATGGATGTCTTACTGTACAAATGGAAAGCGTAACCGCAGACTCACTTCACCTCTTGGGCTCATCTTCTTAATCCAGACTGAGATGCTACCCATGCTTCATGATTAGAATACAAACTATAGTCCACGAGAATAAACCGACACTATGAACCTTGATAGATCAATTGAACATAATTGCTCTCAGGTGCAGCTTTGAGCTTCCTAAAATCATATAGGTATTGTTTCTTCAGTCATTCCTACTTCCACAGGAGTACTGTTCTTGTTGCCTTCAACAGTTAACACTAGAAGAAATAAATAACAACAAATAAATATCAAAACCTGAAACTGCATTCAGAACCATAGTAAGAAAACCTGTGTTATTAACTACAACTGGGATAC
This sequence comes from Agave tequilana, assembly GCA_038442645.1. Classification (NCBI taxonomy): domain Eukaryota; kingdom Viridiplantae; phylum Streptophyta; class Magnoliopsida; order Asparagales; family Asparagaceae; genus Agave; species Agave tequilana. Next base: position 5,029 of record JAVJIF010016393.1, read on the forward strand.
AACACTTTCTTTCCTAGTCCCTGCCATAGGGTAAAAACATGGGTGTATCACTGTATCTAGAGGAACTATATTCTGAATCTCCATTTCTGCATGATATTATTCCCAGTGAGTTGAAAACAAATGATTCAGATCAGATCGGCATCAGCGAAACTCCAATCTGTGAGTATTGCAATCATCTTTCATAACTTCAGTCGTTCAATAATGGCAATCTGTCAGTATTGCAACGATCTTTAACTTCAGTCATTCAATAATGGCTGTGCGCTTGAATAAAAAGGTTTATAAACTAATTCTCAACGTGAAATCTTGCTGTAAGTTAAACTTGATGTAAAACGTGTACGGTGACGGAGGCAATAGATAAAATAACTCAATAAAATGTTTCACCAATAGAATGATCGTTGGTAGGAAAATTTAAACAGTTTAATATTAACTATGTTTCTTTAACATACATATGCTAATCGATTTCAAATATTAAAGTATTGATTCAATGCTAATGCTATGCAAGTGCAGTTGAATGATTAATACAGAGCTATGAACTACTGGGCAAGTAGAACTCACACACACAATTTTATAGTGGACATGGGTCAATATTGATAAGAAATTGGAGATATAAAATATCATGCTTGTAATATAAGTAGTTTTGTATTGATTCGTACCTCTTATGTCTTCTGAATTTTTATGGATGTGTAGTTTTTCTCCTTAAAAATTTAACGCATCGAAAATCATGCGATTTAGACTCCGGATGAGAGAGATACGGTCCGAACAAGGAAGTTACTGCGACAGAATTCTGCTTACGCAAATAGGTGATATACTGGTTGTTTGTGGTGCAAGAGGTTATTTTTCTGGGGCTTTAGCAGTGAGAGGAGATGCGTGAGAGGATTGGAGGTGGTTGTGGCGAGGCTTTTGAAGTTTATCGACGAAGGCTCTGAGTTGAGAGAGGGAAGAAATTTAACATTGAGATAAAGAGAGGGGAAGAGAGATAGATAAATCAATTAGAACATCTCACTACTAATTGAGTCTAATAGGGCATCCCATTACAATTAGAGAAGAGGATTGAAAAATCCATATTAAACTTAATTGAGAGCAAAAAGCTTTCATTGAGCATCTCACTACTAATTGTGTCTAATAAGACATCCCACCACAATTAGAGAAGAGGATTGAAGAATCCATATTAAACTTAATTGAAAGTAAAAAAATTTTATTGATTGTTGTATCTTAAAAAGTGAATACATAGGGTCTTCATATAGGCTATAAAATTGTACTCCTATTTCAATTTGGATTACATAATCAAACTCGTAAAATAAATCAAAAATTTAAAAGGAGGAGAAAAATACATGGAAAAAACCTACATGAAAAAGAAACCAAAAAAATCCTACTACAATTCTGATTGCTAAAACCAAAAATTAAGAAATAGAAGCTAGTAATCATAATACTAATAGAACTACTGGATCCATATCGAGTTGGCGCGTCTTCTCTAACAATGATAGATACACTAAGTTTTCGTTCCGTTGTCTGCATCAAAACTATTCAACTGATCAACTGGCACTGTTCCTCTTAGAAGATTACAGTATTTACCAAACTACTAGGCTCAAGTTAGAAAAGGGAATAGATCGATTACTTTATCTCGTTTCAATGTACGTTTGTACGCAGTTAACTTTGATGATTGGCGTCTCACCAATCACAGACTTTTTGACTAGCATTATGACTAGAACAACCAAATAAGAAAGAACACCAAGAAAATCATGCCTTTTTTCGAGAGAGTAATCATGCGTAATGTTAATTATTCTACTCCAATGAAAAAAAAGGTGATAACTGAATGCTATTTATTTATTTATTGATTCTGTAAGAAATAGCCATACCTCATAACCAAATACTTGATCTCACCCGATGGAGCAACATGATTAAGGATGAGACAGATTTCAGAACCAAAGAGTGCTGAATTCCCAACAGAAGTCAACTCACGCCACAAAATAATGGATTAATAACTCTCTCTTGAAGATTATGTCAACTTGTTCAGTCTTCCTTGAATATGAGTCCTCAGTCATATAACCATTAATAGATTATACTCGAAGGCCTTTTGGATTAAGTTTTCACCAACTTCCTCTTGAAAGTAGGGTCAACTCAAGATAAGTAGATCCACATAATAAGATTAGAGATGTAGATCATATCAATGTGGAATTGGTTCGATGGATTGCTTTACATTTTGAATTTGAGTTCAATATGGTGGTTTGGTGTATTTTTAAGGGTGATTACAGGCTATGATTTGTGGGAGTCTGGGATATACCACCACAATATTCCCAGCCATCCAAGTAGATGAGACAGGGGACTGCACATGTGGACACCTTAGCATTCGGATTAACAAAATGAAATAGAAAAAAAAAAACTGAGACATTTTTCTCAAAAAAAGAAGAAAAACTGGGACATTTAAGGAACGGGAAGATGAAAAAAGAAAAAGGGAGAGAAGTCAAGGACGAAAGAATGAAAAAAAAGAAAGAAAGAATCATAACTACTCTGACATAGCAATTCATCATCGGAACCTTAACATATATTAGAAGCTATTGATCATGATTTGTGACTACTATTGCTGGAATTTTGCCACAACAGCTTACGAGGCGAATTATCAAGAAAAATGAGAGGCATCATTGCTCTTTGACTTGACCAAAAAGGGACATACAAAACTAAGCACATTGGAACATGTATTCCTCTGCTTCATTAAAGTTCTACTATATCATAAGAAATTCACTAAGTGGGTACAATTATGGCACGTCAGATGCTCTTAAGATCACCAGACTTAAAAGGGACATATAAACTCCATTCACTGTCTCCTTTTACTCCTCTCTATTCCCTTCATTCACCGTCTCTCCTCCCTCCGCAAGATTCACCATATCAAATCCCATTGTGTAAAGTTAACAATATGTGTAGGTTATGTTCTTAAAATCCCAGCCTGGCCTTGGTTGGCTAGGTTAGGTTGTGAAGAGGTAAGATTGGTCTTTGTTGGCCTTCCCAACATCGACTTGGCTACGACGCTCTTGTTATAATACCAAATCTAGTGTGGTAAAACCAACACTCAAATGACCTCCCCAACAAAGCCTAGCATCATTTTCACCAATTAATGACAATTCTTATTTCCGCCAATGTACCAGTACCAACTGATGTAAGGATTACATCGTTAACAAATAACAGAATAGTGATATTATTTGGCACTGGTGTGTGATAAATCATTGCATTTACTTGGTTCTTCATCAGTTTGATATCCCTATTTAACTCGTATGTTAAAATCAATTTTGCTTGAATTGGCTTATAAAGAACACATAAGAAGACTTTTTAAGATTTCAGGTCCCAAGTGATGTGGTGGTTATGGAAGAGAAGATGTATGGGTGTTTGAGAACCCCATACACTTCGGACTCAATTATTTCACAGGCTCTTGCTTCATGACGGTGCATGTCGTGCAGCAACGAAGTGAAGGACTGCACTGCTATTAGTGACTCCAAATGTCATGTGCAATGGATCACTAACCCTCACTCCCTATCACTTTGAAGGATATTTTACACAACTGAAGAATAAAGATGGTTCCATCAAGACAATAGCCTGGTTAAAGTTGAACTCAGAAGGTGATGGGCACATGATGCAGCACATAACCTTGATAAATCATGTATCTCCTTCTCACTGTTGGAAGTTGGCTGTTTCATTTTCAGGTTCTTGGTAAAGTTTCTTGTAAGCAATGTTTGATTTTATAAAGTTCAAGGCTTTTCCACGCAAAAAAGAAAGAAAGAAAGAAAGAGTAACTGACAATAATTATATAGCATGTAGGACCAAAGATTCCTTTAGTTTGTTAGTCCTAGTTGCTTGACATACATTGTTTGCCCACAATTCATCAACTTAAGCTTTAGGTTAAAGTGGTTCAGAGACATAGTAATAGAATACAAAGTTTGGGGAAATCCTCGGTTTAAATCTCATCATCGACAATTTAAAATATGTTTGTTTACCCTTTTTCATTTTGGCTTTCCAAGTGAGTCATGTTAAGAAGTAGAACACGAGAACACAACAACATGCACTAGATTAAATATAAATAATAAACACACACACACACACACACACACACACACACACACACACAGAGTGAGAGAGAGAGAGAGAGAGAGAGAGAGAGAGAGAGAGAGAGAGAGAGAGAGAGAGAGTACATACACGCATAAGTGTATAATAATCTACCATAATTACATATATGCTAAAGTGTTAACCTCTCACAAATTTTTATGACTTTGTAAAAAGAATCTGCCTTAGCTCTTTAACTTTCTATACAGTAGCTAAATGTATCTAACTTCTCATATTGAAACATATGTAAATTTATCATATTTTATACAAGTCAATATTTTGATAGCATTTTTCTATAGTTTCAAGATTTGAAATCTCAATATTGATATGAGTATGTTAGTCATAGTTTTGATACCAAAATATGCAATATCGACAATGATTAACCATTTCATCTCCGTCGGATTTTGGTAATGTCAGTATAGTCTCAGCGGTATCGCCCATATCAATATCAGTTGTACACACAGTATTAGATGATATTTCAACATCAAGCCATGGTATAATCTTTGATATATAAATGAAGGATAATAAATCTTAAACATGTAATGGTGAACAAAACATTGCATGAGAAATGTAGGAAATACCCCCAAGAAATGTCTAAGAAGTGTCCTAAAAAAAAAAAAAAACTATATAATTGAGAAGTGACTGGCAAGTGTAGCAAGTGTCCAAAGTATCCAAGAAGCGTCAATATCCAACACGTGGATTGACGTGTCTTGACACTAGTATAGATGATAGAATAATATAAGCGTTTGTAGTTGGAGGCTTTTCCAAGTGGCCCAAAGGCCCCACGCGAGGGGAATGTCATGTTAGGATTTTGTCTTATTTTTCAAGAAGAGATGATGGTACAATAAATCCAATTGAGTTGGGAAGACAATGACTTGAAGCAGAAGAAGCAAATCAAGGTGAAACAGTTTCCTTTTCAGGTAATTGCGAGTTTTTTAGGAGTATGAATATGATTCAATTCCTATTCAAGGAAGATTTATTTCTAAAATTAAAGGGTCTATAATCCTTCTACATCAAGGAGATCAACTACTAATAGGATTAATCAAGATTCTTCAAGTATCCAATGACCAAAATCATCTCATATTCCAAATAGGAGTTGTATTGTAAAATTATAAATAAAGAGTTGTAACCCAGTCTATATGTGAGCAGAAAAGCAAAAGAAAGTTGTGGTGAACAACAATGTAAGACCCTAAAAAAACCAAGACGACCCTAAAAGTCGAGAAATAGAGGAGAAGGTGAAGGTGCATAGAAAAAAGATATACTCTTGTAATCTAGACGTAGATTCAAGGGGAAGGTGAATACTCTTGTGTCATCAAGAGGAAAGTTAGATCTCTTTGTATCAAGTTTATAATAAAGCTCTCTCAAGTTCTCTCCCCGTAGACGTAAGCCAAGTTTGAGCCGAACCACGTTAGATTGTGTTTTTTCTTCTTATATCTTTTAATATTCATCTTGTGTGCTCGAGGTAATCGATCTCATGGCGTGCTTGAGGTCGTCGGTGGGGATCTCCGTATCTCCCAACTATTAGTATCATAATAAGTATGGTATCCCGGGTTATGCACGCAACAATTGGGATCGGAGTATATCAATTTCCGCAACAGCAAATGGTATCAGAGTTGATGGTGTTCGTTCTAAGACTCGAGTGCTCTAGATGAGAAGATGTCAAATCGATGAATTTCGGCAGAGGCATCAAGATGAAGAAGACAATAAGAAAGTTCAGATTTGTTTTGAGGTAAAGATCGATGATTTTTGGAGTATATTGATCAAGGTGGAGTCGTCAAGACTCAATGATGCTCAGATCTGAACATGATAGATGCGGAGGCGATGATCGGATTATCGCCAATGGCAACGGCAAGACGAGCTCGACGAGCTCACGGAAGCATCGTACAAGGCATCCCATGGAGGCTCACTGTGGCAGCAAGTTAAAAAAACAACGGAGGGTGATAAAGACGATCATGAACGAGATTGATCGGAAGGTCGATCATGCAATCGTAGTCAGATTCAGACGATTCAGGTATCGAACCCTATGTTTTCAGCATTCTGGATGCAATGGTGGGTGCAGATCGAGGAGATTTCAATGTCTGATGCAGGTCCGTACATATTGGTGAAAGAAATCGACAGAGATCACGGTCCAAGTTACGACGGACTAGTCGTGACACGATGAGATTATTGCAGGCATTGGTGGATCTATCAGATTTGAAAATCATCAATAGTAGGACAATAAATCTGACAAACATCGATACAGTGATAAATGACAGCCCTGATTGATGGAAAGAAGACAATAACAGTGTGTGGCGGGAAGGCCCAGTAAGTCTATGGCAGTTATGTGAAGACGGTAAGTTCCAAGATTAAAACATTGATGGAAAGTAGACCATCAGCAAATGATCGGTGGAAGACCATGGCACGACAAGTCCTTGACAATGTTCGTGTAAAGTTGGTAAAACCATAGTAGAATTAGAGCCAGATTGCCTCAAAACCGGCAGGGCCCCATAGCAGGGAAGGCGTTACAAAGCGGAATTTACTGGTGATGGCGGTGATACAATGCAAGCTAAGGGAAAGAAACTAAGTCAGGAAGTTTCAATGAAAAGCTTGAAGGGAGCTCACTTCAAGGTAGAGCTTCAAGGAAATTGCAACGGGTCTAAGTGTTGCAGGACGACTAAAAAAAGGGTGCATTCGAATAAGGCCCGAGATGGCCCAAGGCATGGTGGTGAATCCGGTAAAGGCCCCGAGAAGAGGGGGTAAGGTTAAAAGCTTCATGACATGGTTACAACCAAGTAAAGAATTAAAGTAGTAATCTAAAATCTCAAGTTGTTTTGCTAAAAGCTTGAAAAGCAAGTCAAGGTGGAGATTAATATTTGCCTTATTTTTCAAGAGAAGATGATGGTCCAAGAAAATCCAATTGGGTTGGAGAAGACGATGGCTTGAAGTAGAAGAAGCAAATCAAGGTGAAACAGTTTCCTTTTCAGGCGATTGCGAGTTTTCTTTTCAGGAGGAGTATGAATAGGATTCAATTCCTATTCAATGAAGATTTGTTTCTAAAGATTAAAGGGTCTAGAATCTATCTAGATCAAAGAGATCAACTCCTAATAAAATTGATCAAGATTCTTCAAGCATCTAATGGCCAAGATCATCTCATAGTTCAAATAGGAGTTGTATTGTAAAATCTTATAAATAAAGGGTGTAACCTAGAATTTGGGTGGAGCAGAAGAGAAAAAGAAAGTTGTGGTGAATAAAAATGTAAGACCCTAAAAAGCCAAAAGGCACTTAAAAGTCAAGAAAGAGAGGAGTAAGGTAAAGGTGCAGAGAGAAGATATACTTTTATAATCTAGGCGCAGATTCAAGGGGAAGGTGAATACTCTTGGTCATCAAGAGGAAGGTTAGATCTCTTTATATTAAGTTTATTAATAAAGCTCTCTCAACTTCTCTCCCCGTAGACGTAGGCCAAGTTTGGGCCGAACCACGTTAAATTGTGTGTTCTTATATCTTTTAATATTCATCTTGTGTGCTTGAGGTAATCGATCTCATGACGTGCTTGAGATTGTCGGTGGGGATCTCTATATCTCCAAACTATTGGTATCATAGTAAGTATGATATCTCGAGTTATGCACACAACAATTGGTATCTGAGTATATCAATTTTCGCAACAACATGTCAAGTATTACTGCTTGATGCACATTGTTGGCCCACAATCCATTAGGTTAAGCTTTTGCTTAAGTGGTTTCTTGAAAAGTATTATTTTGTCTTTTAGCTTTAATAAGATTTCTTTTCCTAATATTTTTACAGCATAAATATTTATTTGCAGTTAAGAGTCTGAGACAGCCAAAATCCATTCAGAAGTTTTCTGTCTTGAGCAACATAACCTCAAGCCTTAGAGCCTAATGACTAACTGGAGTATATTTTTTATTGCATAAAAATATTGAAATATTTTCATTTTTTACATTTATACTTAAATAGCAGGGATGCCAAGAAATCTCAGAATTTTGGGTATTGAACCAATAGGGAACTACTATAATTTGTGAAGATTGTCAATATTCTTCTAGGATGAACTTAGGATCTAATATTCTTCTAGCACCGGTTTCAATTTTGACAAGAGACCATCGGTTAGATCAAAAAGAGAGTAAAGATCGTCCACAAAAATAGGTGGAGAAGCGAGGCTTTTCCAAACCTTGAGGAGCTTGTCCTCTAAAAACATCTTCGACTCGTTCGCCATTTCTAACACCACACAAGATCTTCAAAAGATTTGGCTTCTTGTTGTGCCTGTTGAAAAGATGGTTGCTTCCGTTACTAACAAGAGATCAACTAGGATGTGTAAAAGAGCCTCCCGTGATTCCAACAACTTGAAAACGGCTCTAATCGACTACCGAACAACCAAAAATGCCTGAAAAACAAAACCTGATGCTAACAGGTCTGGATCTGTTGTTAACAGGTCTGAAATGGGTCTGCAGGAACTCTTTAGAAGCAGTCTGTCATGCAGTTGTGAATATGGTCGGGTCTGAAGCTTGTGGGTTGGACTTGAAGCGGATTGGATTTGGGTTGGATTATGTTCGGGTCGAGTGCTGTCGAGGGTGGCATGCAGGATGTGACGGATGTTGAAGTCGGGTTCAGGTTTTTTTTGCGAGGATGAAGGCAGCAGTAGAAATCGGGGTGCGAATTGTTGCAAGGATGAAGGCGGCGGTCGCGGGTGAAGTCGAGGTCAGGATCGGGCTTTGAAGATGACAATGAGATGGGGACGGGCTTCAAAGTCGCGGGTGAGGTCAAGATCTCGTCGTTCTCGCACGATCGAGATTAATTTGAAGTCAAAGTTAGATTGGAGGTTGCTGTCGGCGGTGTGACAGCTAGAAGAGAAGGTGGTGATATGCAATTGGATCTTGGTCGAAGTTGACATCATTGTTAGGGATCGGGGACTTAATCGAGAGAGAGAGAGAGAGAGAGAGAGAGAGAGAGAGAGAAGGATTTTGGGTTTTGGGTGTTTTGGTGAGAAGAGGAAGGAAATGATGTATAATATGGTTTGGGATTCTTTTTAAAAGGTTTTTGGGGTTATTTTTTGGTAAACAGTAGTTTTTTGGATTTTTTGAGGATTTTTGTATTTTTATGAACGGTACTTTTGAGAATTTTTTGAGGGATTTTGAATAGTAACTTTTTTCCGTGATTTTTTGATGATTTTTCTGGAAAGCTATAGGAATACAATTCTCGGGTTTTTTTAATCAGAAAAACTATAGAAATTTGAGAAAAGGGGAGACTAAAGAAACCTAAATCTAGGGATTTTTTCATCAAAGAAAAACCACAGAAATTTGGAAAAGGATATTAAAGAAACCTAAATCTAGGTTTAGGATTTTGTGGAGAACAACAGGAAATTTAACTCTAATACTAAATTTGACACAGGATGGAGGGAAAGTAAGAATTTGTGGTGAAATTGGGGAAAATTAATCTAGAAATTAGGGCTTCACATCCAATGATAGGAATTCGGGCCTCACACCCAAGAGAATCGCTCTCCCACTTCATGTATCAAACACATAGATTGCAAGAGGATAACAATTAGAGTTTCAAATTTTAATAACTCATTCAATGATTCAAAATAACATCCTACAAGTGTTTTTATACTCAAAGATCACGTCCATTACTCGTGTTCTTTCCCTAATCATAAAAAAACTCATAAAAGATATAAATAAAAGAGAAAATAATAAAAAAGGACTACTACTCATAACTCAAATACAATCTCAGGCTTTCCATCTGAATAGCTCTTCCAATACTTAGCTAGATTGTCAATGTCCCCATCAATAAGAAAAATAGTTGGCTCGTGGATTGAACGGTTTGTTGTTCTTGGATAGGAATATGGAAACCGTTGCAGATTACATATAATATAAGTTACAGGTTTCTTTGATTAGTTACACTAACATTTCTCAGAAAAGATTTCAATTAGTACATGAACAAGAGCATAGTATGCAAGGGATCTGAAAATTGATGCTTCAGTTTGAGTATTAGAAAAGGTTGAGGATATTAAAAAACCAACCCATCATTAAAATTTGATGATTTAAGAATCTCCATTGTCATTTTTTTGATATTGCTCCTTCGAGGAGATGATCATTTAACATACAAGCATGATGTGATCCATAGCTGATGGAAATAAAAAGATGATAATATTTAAGATGCAAACATGATGTGATGTATAGCTGATTGAAATGAAAAGACACAGATAAAACTCTGGTCATAACATTAAACCAACCAGATACCTTAATTTTTCTAGTAATTTGAAATAAGATTTTTTTTGTCATGTTCGAATAAATGATATTTCTGTCGAGATGCTAACCTTATATAGGTTTGTGTGTAGAATTTCTCTGGACTTGTTATATCCCAACATCTTGCCCCAAAACCTTTACCGTGCACTCTCCTGGTAATCTTCACAGGAACACACAAGATTGGAATACTGTCATAAAGAAAATATAAAAAAAAACTTCAAGCATCCCACTCACTTGTGTATCACTTGCCATGAGCATTTCTGGCCAAACTGGATTGCAATTTTCACGAAATTTATTCTGTTTATGAATTTTCTTCTGCTGCAACAAGAAAAGGTTCTTTAAGTCCATTTCAAAAGCAGGAAAGGTAATCTACATGTACTAATCAGCGTCACAAAAGCTAAATACAAATAAGGTCAAGTGTTACCAAAACTTTTAAGGTCCCTCTTGGATGCATACTGTCCTCATTTTGAAGATACTCAGTTCTTCTACCCATAACTGTTGGTTTTAAAGTTTTAGCTCCAAAGAGTTCCCTCTGAGACAATGGAGCACTGTACTGATGATCAGGAACGGTATAAGGAAACGGTTTCTTAGCATTAGCTTCCATACCAGTTAGATGAAAAGGATGGTTGATACTATTATCAACGCCCCCTGACAATCCATATTTGAAGGATCTCACATTGTTCCTTTTGTAATCATCAGAAGCTTCTCCTATAAAATCTTCATCCTCCTCATCCATTATAAATGCCCTATTTTGGGCATGTTCATTGTTCTTGATGTCTGAAGCCTCTGGGGTCAATTGCCAGCCAGTGAGATCACTCGGTGATTAAATCTCTGCAATTTTCTATTGTAACCACTTCCTTCCAGATGCGAGCCACTCGATATCCTCTCACTTCTGTATTTGTCATTGATCTGTCAAGAACAAAATTAGAAACTGGAGAATCACATGGGCAAGCATTACTGGAGAGTAAATAGAGGCCTGAACAATGAGCTGAATAAAAGTACAACAATTGACACAGCACCCGACCAATTATATCAAACAAATTAAACAAGAACTTAAAATCAAAATGTAGATATCCCTACAGTAACAAACCAAAATCGTCAGAGAACCAGTCTGCTAATGATTTAAGCAGGTCAGGTTAAGGCTGATAGCCTTTAATCTATGTTGCACAGACAAGACAACATTGAAATGAACACGACACGCGGACACGTGATGAATTTTTAAAAATACACATGACACATGTGTCGGACACGTTTTGGACATGACACGGCTCCATGATAAGAGTGTCTATGCTACATAGCCTTTAATCAGTTAATGGAGTACTTGACAATTGAGATACTTTGATATACAAAAAAAATGAAAGATGAAAAAAATATTTGTGTTCAACTTCAAACAAACCCTCGAGGGTTCAATAAACAAATAACTGTTTGATTTAAAAGATTGGAAAAGAAAGTAGTTAATATTGTCATTGGCAATTGCACAGAAATAGAAAGCAGAAAATACCAAAGCATAATCTAGGTTATGAGAAATCTGCAAAAAATACAAGATAACGCATTCAATCAAAGCATGAAAGTAGCAAAAACGATTAAGAAGCTCCATCATAATAATGGGTAAAGAACCACATACATTTTGAAAATTTAATTACTTTATGATTTCAAATTTATATTCTTAACTACTTATATTTCTCTGTTAGGTAACAGTAATAATATAATTTGATGAGCAAAAAGTACAAAAAAATGTTTGGACGCTCCAACCATCAATTTATTTTATCATGTAAATTATACAAATGGCACCATATTTGCATTTCCTCCAAGATAACAAAGCCATCAATTCCATCATAAGGCTATAAAATCATCTGAGACACTAGGGAAGACCACTAATTTTTTGGTGTTTTTTGTGCATTGTATTTCTTTGATTTGTCCAAATTTTAGGTTTGCAAGAAGTTTTAACATCTCTATATATAATGCAAACCCTTGAGGGGTTTGCTTAATAGGTTCATGCATGTACACCCTCGAATAATGAAAACACAAATGAAATGGTCACAATTCTACCAGTCGGAGGTTGCTTGTTTGAACGGAAAAAAAACAATGAGACTGAAAAAAGAATTGAGTTAGCCATGTCATTTATGGGTCTCCATAATAACACATGCATGGTGCATGTGCCAAAAAACTAGTTAGGTTTCTAGCTTTAACAAAGGATTGAAGTCCCGGCCGAGTCAAGTCTCGGCCGAGTTAGAGACGACTAGGCTGAGTCGTCTCGGTGGGAGACGATACGAGTCTGAGACCCGAATCACACTTCTGTGCGGAATCGGCCCCACTCGGGCCGAGTCGACGACGACTCGGCCGAGTCGGATGAGACTCGGCCGAGTTGTCGGCCGAGTTGTCGCTGAGTCGGCCCCGAGTCGGGCCGACTGTTCACCCGTGCCGATGTCGCGGTCAGTTAAAAGCAAAAAAAAAGAGAGAGATCTAGGGCTTACCTCCTCACCCGCCCGCCCGCCTGCCGACGCCAGTCGCCCGCCCTTTTGAGGCCAACGCCCGCGTCTCCCTCCCTCCCTCCGATCTCTCTCGTTCCCTCCCTCCCTCCCTCCGCTCAGAGATCGGAGGGAGGGGGAGAGAGAGAGCCTCTCTGTCTCTCTCTCCTCCCTTCGATCTCTCCCTCTGATCTCTCTCTCTTCCCCCTCCCTCCCCCTCCTCCCTCTGGTCTCTCTGTGTCCGCTCTCTCTTACCCCCTCTTTCTTTTAATCTCTCTCCCCCCTCCGATCTCTCTCTCTCTCTCTCTCTCTCTCTCTGTGTGTGTGTGTGTGTGTGTGTGTGTTCTCACTCCCCCTCTCATCTGATCTCTCTCTTATATTCAACCTCAAATTTCTCTTATATTTACTCCTCAAATATTTCATATTTAGTTATTTATCCCTCAATTTTTTTTATATTTGAAATTTTTTATATTTACCCCCCCCCCCCCCCCCCCCCCAATCACCATATTTCTTATTTTACCCCTCAAATCATCATATTTCCCCAATTACTCCTTAAAACAAACTTGTTGTGGACATGTGATACATGAAAATTGATATCCACATTTTTCAAGATTTGTTGTGCTTGTTTCAGAATTATTTGAGCTTTCTATGTACTTGTGTGTACCGCCCGAGACCGATCCGAGACGCCATAACTCATCGGCTAAGTGCTCGTCGAGTCAGCAGCCGAGGTTGCGACTTTGAGCCATGATTGTAACCCTGTGCAGTCTTCTATCAAACCCTTCATTCAACATCAATACTTAAGAGTTCATCAAGAGACTCGAGAAGGCCACTGTAACAGCTAGCACTTTAACGTATTAATCTATCCTAGCCCATTTCAGCCTTTAGAACTATGAAAAGCCCCAGGATCAATTGTCTGAACAATTTCAAAACACCATCAGCATTTTGTGAAGCAATGCATAGTCCCAATATCAACAATCTCCAATCCACAAACCGCAGAGAAAGGAAGAGAGTAGGGAGCTACTGAACTTCATTAACATGTAGTTCAGAGAAGAAGCCTGCCAGAGAGAATAATGGCAGCTGGTGCCAACACATTGGAAAAATCATTCATGCCAATGCATAAAGAAAAAATTACTGATGCAACCTTGAGAACCAGCTATTGTATATAATTTGGGATTTGTATTTCAAGATACAAAATCTGTCCATCTTCTCTTTCTTGTTATAGTAATTAATTGTTTCCTTTTGGAAGTTTACTCCCACCTTGGATATATGATACTAGATTCTACTTTACTTCTGCATCATCACTCTTCTATGTATAGCAGCCTAGCAGGCTTGGGTTTGGATATAAGAATGCCATGAACTTCTCATCTCTCCCCTCTGAATATTTTCTACTCTTTATAAGAATGCCCATGACATAATCATCTCTCTCTCTGAATCTTTTCTACTCTTTCCAGTTGTGACAATGAATTATGAAATATAAGATTTTTTAGCTAGGCTCATGCATTGCAAATGCAAGCTTGCCGGCACCAGAACTGTTGTGGAGATGGACCCCGACCTGATCCATTGTGATTTATCAGCAGCTCACTCTACTGTTCCTTGAATTCCAAGACTTTAACTTCTCCCAGTTTTCTTTTCCATTGAGCTCTGTTGGTTTAAATGGTTGCCTCATAGCTACTACTGTAATTTCCAACACCAGCAAGTCTCCTGGCACAGCTAAGATTTATGAATCTATAATCCTCATTTACTGCCATGCAACATAAAAACTTCCTTAAATACACGCTCTATTGCTAAAATGAGCATCTATCACAATCTTTCTCTAAAACAGAAGGAATTTGTACCGCAGCATCAGAATCAAAATCAGATAATATATATGCATCCCTCCCCGTTGAAGCGCTCAAAAAAGAAAAATCATTCAAATATTGCTGCTCACTCTCTAGCAGAATACTTGGGTAACATTGGCCACAACAATTGTGAGTGGACAATTGGAATGATGGTAGTGTTTGGCTAGATGAGCGAGGGTTTAAAGTTAGAAAGTCACTTTCATTTTGCAAGGGGGGTCTATCATCCAAGCAAGCAGGAGAGTGAAAAAGAAGTTTGTTTCTATGTAAAATCAAATGGGGAAGTGCAAGGAGAGGGATGAGGTGACATCATTTATTAAATATATTTATGGCAACATTTACTGTCTTTTTCTCTCCTGATATTAATTATCTTATTGGTTTACTACTTTATACCCTCACTTAACCTCACTTTCCAAGTTTCATTCATGACTTTCTATCTTCTGGAGGGGAGTTATTTCAGTCAAGCCTTTTCTTATTATAGGTTTGATTAATGAGTTCTTAATAAAGTCCTACTAATCTTACGAGTCATATTTTGGGTAAGATATGTTTTTGTATGAGGTCTATATAAGGAGAGGTTTGCTCATGGTTTCACATAATTATATTTTGTAATTGTTCTGAATATGAATAAAGATGTAGTCCTTCATAGTTAACTTGGTATTAGAACCATATGGTTTTTATCCAAATCTCACCACTACCAGACACTCCCACATTGTGTTTCTTCTTTCAACCCTTCTTTCTCCTTCCTTTCTTTTTCTTTTTCTTTCTTCCCCGAGCCTCCCATACCACCAAAAGAAGAAAATACATTTCATGCAATCGTTGTTCATCAGGCATTGTTCATGACAAAAAGATAAAACCAGCTCTGGAAATCTAGTGATCTACTTGCTAGAATTGTTAAGGTCATATATCAGTGGATGAAGTCTATTTTTGGTGATTTAAGAGTTAATTCCTGTATTTTGAGTGTTTCAATCTTTTAGACGCATTGATGGTTCTATTTGGTCTAATTCTACATAGATTTGACACTTCATAAAACCAGCACTGGAAATCTAGTGATCTACTTGCTGGAATTGTTATGGTCATATATCAGTTGATGAAGTCAGTTTTTGGTGATTTAAGAGTTAATTCCTACATTTTGAGTGTTTCAATCTTTTAGACACATTGATGGGTTCTATTTGGTCTAATTCTACATAAATTTGACACTTTCTTTATTGAGTTTGAAAATTTGAAAATCCTCTTCTTCTATCGAGTATGAAGATCTCCAAAACTTCTACTTTTACCGACTCTGAGAATCTCTAAGCATACTCTTCTAATTTTCTAAACATACTCTTATATTGAATTTGAGAATCTCTAAAATCTCCTCGTCTACTGAGTTTATTGATCTCTAAAACATCCTGCTCTATCGAGTTTTGAGATCTATAAAATCCTAACTATATCCAAGGGGATTATTATTGACTTTTTGTGCAAACTTCGTTTAAGTATACGGTTCAATTCTTCGACTCAAACTCGGCTTGGTTTGGTTATCAATTTCGACATCAGCATTAACAATTTCAGCAGTTTGGCCTCAGTGCCAGCAATTCAGTATTTGTTTTCAAACTTTAGCGATTTCAATATTTATTTCTTTTTTTTTCAGAAAATTCCTAAAGTCATACCATCTTGAGTTTTTTTTTTTTTTTTTTGGGGGGGGGGGACATAATAAGGTCGACTATAGAGTTATAATTGTATTTGGAGTCTTATAGAGCCTTATCAATGTTACGAGTCATGCTTTGAGTAAGCTTTGGTCTTGTATGAGGTTAAAATAAGATGTTTGCTCATGGTTTTATGTAATTATATTTTGTAATTGATGGGAATCAGATGGCTCAGATTTACTAGTATTTATTTAGATTTAGGATTTAGATTTGAATTTAGATTTAAAGAATATTTGATTTGATTTGGTATGATTTAGATTTTTATTTAGTTTAGATTTGGATAGATTTTGTTAAGATTTAGGAGTTAATTTTGGTTAAATTTGAGTAGATTTGATCCTATCAATAATTACATGTGTAATGCACGTTTTGTAGGCTATATAGTCATGTATTAGATTTCTAAAATAACGATGGTTGAATTAAAATTTATTTTCCAATGAAAATCTGTGTTGTTTGCATTAATCTCATAGATTAATCGAACCAAGCGGTGAAGCCGAGGCCCGAGTTGCGATCCGTGATCATACCCAACCACCAAAATCTCTAATTCTTCCCCAATTCTACAAAATCCCATCATAAAACCCTAAATTCCACTCTTCCGTCTGACATCATTTTGGTATCAAAGCCGAAATTTCTGTAAAAATTGTTCATTATCTCTCCCCAGACTCCCATCTGCAAGCTTTAGATCCATGTCATCGTCGTCGTCATCGCCGTCGCCACAATGCCTCCACCTCATCATTGTCGTCCCATCATCGTCGCTGCCTCCATTCCATGCGATGCCATCCAGTCTCCACCAAGTCCTCGTCGTCGTCGCTCGCCATGCCGACGAACACTGCCTCCTCCTCACTCCTCCGATCTTCTCCGCCCCTCCTTTTCATCTTCATGTCCTTAAAGAAACTTTTTGCCGTCTCCATCTTACCTTGTTACTTAACATTGTATTCATCAGAGATGAATATTTTCAAGTCGGGGAGAATGATGAGACTCTGATGGCTCAGATTTACTAGTATTTATTTAGATTTAGGATTTATATTTGAATTTAGATTTGAAGAAGATTTGGTATGATTTAGATTTTTATTTAGTTTAGATTTGGATAGATTTTGTTAAGTTTTAGGAGCTAATTTGGGTTAAATTTGAGCAGATTTGATCCTATCAATAATTACATGTGCGATGCACGTTTTGTAGGCTATATATAACTATTAGATTTCTGAAATAACGATGATTTGAATTAAAATTTATTTCCCAATGGAAATCTGTGTTGTTTGCATTAATCTCATGTATTAATCGAACCAGGCAGTGAAGCCGAGGCCCAGGTTGCGATCTATGGTCATACCTAACACCCAAAATCTCTGTTCTTCCCCAATTCTACAAAATCCCACCACAAAGCCCTAAATTCCACTCTTCCGTCCGACATCAGTAATTCTTTTGGATATCAATAAAGATGTAGTCCTTTATATTATAGCACTCTCCTATGCGGTGAAAGTCACTCCCTCACTTTCAAAAGTCATTTAATCAAAACAAACAATAAAAGGGGATTAAAATATGACACATTTGCACATACCCCCCCCCCCCCCCCCCCCCCCCCCCCCGCCTGTCTCACTGCTAAGTTAAACCAGGTCAACAGTAGACTCATCAACTTTAGCCACCAAAAACTGAACAATCAAATGCTCTTTTGACCACTGAGTGGTGATGAATTTCACAGGTGCCAAACTAGAATTGTCATTTAAGGAAGCAAACAGAATCTATAAATCAATTTTCATGTTAATAATTTACCCAACAAATAATACGCTAAATGACATCTTTTATACTCATAAATAATCCTTTGCTGCATTAGGTTTAACCTTTGAACTAATGAAATTTCGTAAATTTCTCAAAATAATATGTAAATAGTTATCATGAATTTTTACCGCAAACTACCATTCCAAATTGAAGGACACAATTGATGCATGCATGTTTATCAATGTCAGAATTTCATCAAAGCTACATGTAAAGGTATTTCACAAGGAAATAATGTAAGGTTCATGGTTAATGATTGGGGAACACTTCAAGGCCTAAACAAGGTTCATGAAGGGAATGAGGCTGCAAACAGGGGGCGGTAAGAGACCTCATAAGAGAATAAAAGGGCAAAGGAACCAAATAAACAAGATGTCTCGCTAAATGCAATTGAGATGAATCATAGTTGAAGGCCAGAAAACAGCGAAAATTCATAGAGAGAAATTCTCATAGTTCACTTAACAGTAGACTAGCAGTATCTTCAGATAAACAATTGTCTAGAGGACAAAATAAGCGACTTAGCCCTCATCATAACCTCTGAAATTTGGTGTGTGTTTACAGGAACTTTAAGATGGTATTGAGCTACTCAAATTTATCTATGTGCGCATCTTAAGTGATATTTTTCCCCTTAAACCACTGTGTAGCTAGGCTTAAGCCAACAAAATTGGTTTCCAACCTGTGGGCGAGTGACTTAGAGGATAAAAACATATTCCTAAACCCTCATCATAACTTGGGAATTCTGCTGCAGTAGCAAGGACATTAAGAATTATCATGAAATTCAGGCTAAAAAGACTAAAGTTTACTAGCATCAGTTGTAGTTAGGTAAACTCAAAACCTTTTCAGCATAGGTCCAAAGTTCTGAAGAGCAAGATCTGCCACCTCGATCAAGTGAACGGAAAACAAGAAGAAAATAGTAAAACAAATGGCACACTTGAAAATTGAAATATAAAAATTTATAACATATGGATTCCATCAGTGGAATGTGCTGGATTTTTCACAGCAGTATTCAAGTTTCAATACATACAAGGGATTTCTTTTACATGGCTGCATGAATGAGAAAATGAATACAATGTAAAGGAGGTTACCTTTTGTTCTCCAACAATCACATGGATGCTACAAGACCTTGGCTTGATAGAATCTCCCACATAATATGGCTCTGCAGAAGTTACAGAAAAAAGAACATTATGACAGTAAAGGAAACAGAACCCACAAGAATAAAAGATAGATGCCAAGTAAAAAACAGAATGAAGAAAATGTTCAAAAGACGAACAGATAATGACCATTTATAACTGAAAGTTAGAGTGAATGCAAAGACGTGATATAAAAGTTAATCTGATTGTAACTTGTGAAGAAATTTTCAACTAAAAACAACCATAGAAAACTAAAAAAACTATACTGTCTTAATTGACACAATCAATGCTCAAATGTAATTTACACTTCAAATTGTTAACATGATGGCTGCTACATGGAGCATGAAAATACACTGTAAAACGTGCGCGGGGTGGGCGCACGTTGTGTCCTATGTTATATTCAGAAAAGTTTCCTAAATAAAATGAAATATTTCTAGCAATCTCGGACTGATATTTGAACACATGAGATGGTCTCTAATAAAAGGATACATACAATGGTGATGTTAGTTAATGGAAAGTAGTGATAGGATTTACGTTACCGTATAAACAAAAAAAATGCCATCAAACAATATTTTCACTACCATCAGAATAATACCACTTATTGAGTCTCTAACTGGCAAATCAAATGCACCAGGAGGGAGGGAATCAAAGTCAGTAGCAAGAGGTGGACCATCTCGTGATACTGCCTTCCGAGTTTCAACTTCACCAAAGAAACAGCAGGACTTTCAACAAAACTCGGCAAATATGAAGATCTGGTGTCCATTGTTCGCCCTCTTTTGTTTACACCCTTGGTGTCTGTCAACATGCAATTTTCATCCCAAAATGAGCATCTAGGTTCTATAGTGCAATTATCACACCCTGCTTTAACAACCTTTCATATGATGTGGTGCTACTTCCTGAAGATCTTTCATCAGCAACACTATAACATTCAATATGGGCAGGTTGACCCTTTGCTGAGGAATTGCAGCCGCAAATTCTGATCGTGAAACCTGTTGCTTTCTACTTCTTTACCATCAAAATGCTTGTCCACTTGTTTTGTACTGTTACAAGACTCCTGTCTAAGCCCACTGCTGTTCTCATGTATAGCACCAGTTGAATATTCTGTATTCTACCTTCATCCTGCATTAGTTTTTGTCTTTTGATCTTCTGTGGCAGGACCATCCAGAAAACTGCTTTTCAGACAAGCCTATTTGCTCTCCAAATCGCAACTTCATTAACTCACTGGGGTACTTGTGCTCTGAAAAGTATGAATATTAATTCCGATAAGTTCAGATACAAGGGACAAAAATCAAATCTAATCTTTAAAATCTGTTATTTGAAGAGCAGCAATGTACCACTGTAGAATTTCTCTAATGCCTGGACCTGTGCGGTGTCTTCAGCCTTCTCCTTTTTTCAGGGGAGAGACTATCTCTTTCATCATGGAACTCTGAACAGTTATGAGAAGAATACATTATTTCTTTGAAGATGATAAAATAGGTAAAACTGTGACATTATGTGATGCAATGTGCTGTGTAAGGTGCAACAGGTTATGAGGGAGGTGAATATAAGGATCTTAAAAACTTCAAGTAATAAAATA
Organism: Agave tequilana; assembly: GCA_038442645.1. NCBI lineage: Eukaryota > Viridiplantae > Streptophyta > Magnoliopsida > Asparagales > Asparagaceae > Agave > Agave tequilana. The sequence goes on from JAVJIF010016393.1 coordinate 25,806, forward strand.
AACAAAAAAGTACTAACAATGGGCATTAAAAAGTTTATGTTTGTTAAGTTAAGTTATTAATATTTGGATTACCGGGTTATTGGGTGGTTACCCATCTTTACCCATATACCCTCCTCTCTCTATATGTGTGTGTGTGTGTGTTGTGTGTGTTGTCTTATAATTCTCTTTTCATAATACACAATTCTATTCTAAGGTTTCTATTTCTCTACATAGTATCAGAACAAAGTAATCATAACCCTAAAATTCACCACCTTCTTCTTAAAAATCTCCTTCTTCTCCTCAAATACCTCCCTATAGTGCCGCCCCCACCTTCCTCAAGTCTCATCAAGCACCGCCTCCTCCAAGTGCCGCGCCATCATCAAAACCCTAAAAGGGTTGCCACCCCACCTTCTACACCTGATCCAAGTGCAGCCAGCCCTGTTCCTTCACTGTCCAAGTACCGCCACCTCTGTCCAAGCAAAGCGCCATCACCGCCCCCCCTTCAAGTGCCGCCACTTCCCAAAGGTTCAAGAAGGTGTCACCCCTTTATCTCAGAAAAAGGTGACTCAAATACTCTAAAAATCAGTTTTTTACTTCAAATCTGATCTTCTTGAGGCTCTAAAAGACTCTTTAGTGAGATCTTCTCTATTTACTGCTTAAAAATCAGATTTAAATTTTACATCTGATTTGATTTTTTAAGGCTATCTATGTTACTATCTGGTATCTAAGTTACCTGTTTTTCCTCATTACTGGCTATTTACTGCTACTACTAGCCATCTTTTTAGTGATTTCTCTGGCTGGATATTATGTCTGAGACTACGAGTTCATCCTCCATTATGACCTCTTCTCTGATGGTTGAAACTTCTGTCCCCAAGACAATGTTAGGGACTACTGTGAAGTTGAATTGCTCCATTACCTCTTATAAGCTCAGGCGTTCTGCATATTCATTGGCACGCGGAACAAATTGGCTTACCTCCTACAGCTTCCACCTGCTGATACGGATTCCACGTATGTGACTTGACTTTGGAGATTATTCCGTGATGACATGGCTCCTTAACAGTCTGGAGAAGAAGATTAGTAGGAGTGTCATGTTCCTACCTACTGTTAAGGACATGTGAAATACACTGAAGATCATGTATGAAAATGAGAAGAACCTTCGAGGGTGTTCGAGATCTATGAGCGCATGTTTGAGCTCAAACAGGGAGACGGATCTGTGTCTGAGTTCTATAGTGAAGTCAAAGGTCTGATTGATGAGTTAGAAATGCATCAGTCGTGTGTTACTGATGCGGCAACTCTGAGAAAGTATCGTCAGGATCTTGCAGTGTCAAAATTTTTATCTGCCTTGAGTCCCATTTTCGATCCCAGGTGCAGCAGATTCTGAGAGGAGATAGTATTCATATGTTGACTGCCACTTTCTCGAGAGTTATGCGAGTATCTATTGGGGCTGATGTTTCCTCCGCACCTTCAATTGAGCAGTCTGCCATGATTTCTAGACGTGGTCGTGGTTGTGATCGTGGCCGCGATTTTGGAGGACGAGGACGTGGATTTATTGGAGGTGGATGTGACTCGTATGAAGGCAGATAGAGTTCCTCTAAGAAGGCCGGCAATGCAGGCACTGTGACGCAGTAATCACATCTCCGAAAAGTGCTGGGAGAAATTTGGTCGACCTGGGTGGGTACAGCTATCTGAGTCTGACTCTTCTGCTCCGCATCGCATTCCTCAGGACTTCATCCACTATTCTGAATCTTTCGCATTTGTACTGAACAAGAGGAGTATGATCGACTTCGACAGCTAAAGTTCTTTCAGATCATTTTTCAGCAACTCATGCATCTGCATCAGGTATGCACACCTATACTGTCTCTCCTCAAAAGCCATTAATAATAGACTCTGGAGCCTCATCCCACATGACAGCTATTACACAAAAGCATGTTTTCCAAAATATGTCCATTGCCCACCCCTCTGTTAAAATTATTGTTGGTAGTCATTCGCTTATACTAGGCAATGGGTAGTCAGACTACTCCATCCTTGACCCTTACTGATGCCCTTTGTGTTTAACGTTTTCCTATTAGTCTCTTATCTATCAGTCAGCTTACTAAATAAA
>JAVJIF010016394.1:0-95402 GCA_038442645.1 Agave tequilana
GGTTCACATTCATGATCAAGTTCAATCTCAGTAAAATGAACACTTGCCAATTCATCAATGGGTTGATATTGGTCAAGTTCAAGATTTGGTGGTAAAATTGAATCTCAAAGTCTTCAAGATACCATGATTCTTGGTTTCATAATATGGATAGAAGTGTCGGGAATAGTCAAACATTGGGTAGAGAGAGTTTCTTTATTTCTATTCATGTTTTCTACTAAGTCTTGCTTCTATCATATCGAGTGGATCACTTTGAAATTGAATCATGAATTCCATACTCTTTCTAAGTCAGGATATTCTTCTTGAAAAGAGAGTAAAGATCTGTGATTTGAAAATTTTGACGGAATTTTGAGTCTTCTAGAATTTGAATTCATCGCTCAAGCTCTTCTAAGGCTTCAATCCTCTTTTTTCAGTCAATTGATTCTTCTAATGTTTGCTCAGCAGAAGGAGTATATGAAGTCGGGTGTTGGTAAGGTGGTTGACAATATGACTCGGGGGAGTTGTATCCCCATTGGCTCTGTGAAGAGTAGTGATGATTATTCCAGTTTTGTTCATAGTATTGGGACTGGGGCATGTATTGATTTGGATAAGACCAATCTGGCACACTAGGTTAGTTAAAGTTATGATATGTCGGGTTAGTAATATCCAAAAAAGAGGTCAGGGTGTAACATGAATTACCATTAAATTGAAAAAATTATTGTTATAAGCCATATCACACAAGAAATGACAAAAACTAACAAAGAAAAAATAAACAAATAAAAAAATCTAATCTAAATTAGGGTAGACCTTAGACATAGACGACTCCTAACTGGTTAGACTATCCACGGGGGGTATATTATCGTATCTGACCACAATCGACCAAGTAGGGAAAAGATTGGTGGGAGAATCTGTACTTAAAAGCAATGGGCCTAATTAAGCCAAACCACCAGCATTTAGGGTTTCGCCCCTCAATCCCCAACCTTTAACACCGATTTGGCAAGAGTCAAATTCTAATCAATTTTCCCTTTAGGTCAGTCTCCTATTGAGTCTGAGATGTTCGTGGGGCCAACGTATACTCAATTTTGGTAGTCTTGGGTTAGTTAGTGAGGAGATTGTTTATGGATTAAGGAAGGCTAATGACTTCCCCACCTTATCTTGTTTATAGGACAAGCCCTTAAATCAATTTAGTGCAATGTGTACATGAAAATTAACACTTAAGTAATGTAAACAATTCAAAAGTGTTCCTATACTACACGCTATGCACACATAACTTTACTCCAGTACTCTTCAACAGTAATATAAAATGTAAACGAATTAGACACGTGCCTAAATGCAAAGTCTAAACTATTTTTAGAATTTAACAAACATCAATTTACCATTGAGGTTAGAAAGTATGTACAGTGAGTTAAATAAGAAAATAAATAGCTGCAGAAATTTAGTTTTACAATTCAACCAACCTGCAAAAAAAATACAGGTTAGTAGTTCACTTAGATTGCCGCGTGAATGCAGCAAATCTTAGAGCTTTTGAGCTCTGCTTTCTTGAGCAGAGTCCAAAGCCAATATATGTCCAATGCAGCAAAAAATCCTTGATATCTATCACTGTACACCAAGAATAAAGAAGAAAGTTAACCAAAAATATAAATTAAAAAGAGAATTACTTACCGTCCCTCCCCGACAACGGCACTAAAATTTGATTAAGGTTTAAACTGTACATAAAAATACAAAATTTCAGAACTTTATAACAGTAGTGCAAGGTACTCAATGCTACCGCAATAGCAATTGACTATGCAAGTCGTGATCTTCAAGGAGGGACTAGCGATGGAAGCTTTTTGCAAGTTCTCTTTTAAGTTACAAAGAATGGTTAAGGTTCTTCTTTTAGTTCTTGAACAGAAAAAGAAAATAAGTTATGTTAAATTGTGAAAGTGGTAGATAGAAGGAAATAGTGATTTTGTATAAAGAAAGTAAAAATAGTAGAGATTTGGTGATGGAGATGATCTAAACTAAAGATTAAAAGGAAAAAAAAGAAACCTAAAAGAAATACTTACCTTTTTTCAGTTGATGACTTACCTGAAATCCTTGCATGTTTACCTTGATCTGAAGGCGATCAGGGCATAACTCATAAGATTAACTCAGTCTCAATTCACATTCCATCATCAAGGCTTCTTCGAGCAAGTATGAAATGATACAAATATAGGAAAGAATCTATCGTCATGAGCTATCGATGGCACTCACTAAGGCAAGGCAATGCTGATGCTATTTGACTCACTTGGACAATCATCAAAACCGAAAGAGAAAGAGTAGAAAGAAGAAGAAGAAATGAAAATAAAGAAGAATATAAACAAAAATTACCTTTTATTGCTTGCAGAAACGATGGAAGAAAGAAGGAGGTTACATCAGTGTCACTCTCAACATAAATCTCTCTCTGTCTCTCTCTCTCTCTCTCACTTACATGAATCTTAGTCTAACCTACACTTACAAAGAAATAAAAATTACATAAAATAAAAATAAAAACCTACACTAAAAAGAATGAAAAACTGGCCTAAGAATCTATCTCTGCTTGGTCCTCCCTCTGCTTCTGATGTGTGAGGTATTTATAGCATAGAAATGGATAAGGAAATGAGTCAAAAGATAAGGGGAGCTGACTATTTCTGTATTTGAATCATCCCCTTATCTCCTAACTTGATTTGATATGGATATTCAATTCTAATCTGCACCTTGTTGACGTGTTGATTGCTGAATATAACTTATTAAATGATAGAATTAAAAATAGTGATCCACGTAAGCGTTGTAACCCTTTAAGTCTTCTTTCTAGATCATCTTAATTCATCAGATTTGAGTTTCGGTAGTGAAAGTTATGCTTCAAATACTAAAATGTATTCAGCTGAATCCGAGTCAAAATTGTTTCATCTCATCCGTTGATCTTCTCTCTATCCATATATCCCTTTGGATTTTGAATTTGGATTCAGTATTTGATGTTATCCTCGATTGATCCTTAGCTAACCAAATGGATTTATAGAAATCCGAATTTTATCGGTTTCCATTTGGTGTTATCTTTTTTATTTACTCTGATCTTTAGCTGAACATTTGTTCCAATCCTTGATTTTGAATTAAGCTCATTTAAATCTAAATTTAAGTAGACTTTTGGGCTTGTTTTCTCTCCTTTTCCCTTGGTAAAGGCCTGCACAATTTAAATGATAAAAAATAATTAATTAGCGGAGTTATTTAAAATAAAATGTAGGAATGTGATAATGTATATGCAATATTAGTGACCGATCAGTGAGCTGCACTCAAGTGGATCCAGGATCTGTGTTAAGCATCATGCCCCCACCGACTTATGCAGCACTTAGGAATTCTCACTCATCGATTGAATGCCACCCAGACTACCATCTATGGCTTCAACGCCAATGGTACGCGCCCGATGGGAAAGATCAAACTCAAATGCCAGATCGGGGACCTGAGATTCGAGGTGACATGCCATGTTATTGAAACCGACATTTCGTATAACTTGCTGGTGGGACGATCATAGATTCATCGCAACTCCATCACCCCTTCTACTCTCCGTCAAGTCATGAAGTATGTTGACGGAGATGGAAAAGTCTGAACATTAATCGCCGAGAGGGCATCTGCTCAAGAGGTAGAGAATTTACTTCACAGACTCCCTCCTTTATCAGGATTCTCTGGAAGCAGAAGAGAATCCCCAGTCAGAGAAATCGGACTCTAGTAATGACGCTGATGTCGAGCCAGAGGCAGAAGAAGAATGTCTTTGGGAGCTGAATCCTCTTGTAAGGAGCATTAATAAGCTCGATATTATTAACACCACCAATGATGTAGGCGAGTGGTATATTAATGAAGAGTTAGATTTGGCTTATTTTTCTATGTTTGCTTCTAACTATGTACCATCAGACACTAGTACCGATGTAGATGATGACCCCTAGTTGGCACTAGAAGCCCTGACATCATTGTATGCACCGGTGACATCATCTCTTACGGCATGTCAAAGTGTCAGTGATGTGCAAGGAACATTCTTCGAGGTCCCAGCAATACGCAAAGGTCAAAAACTAATCCTTTTCGAAAGAGTCGAGTCCAAACTAATGATTTGTGAAGACACAAAAAGCGAGATCGAACCCCCTCAGTTCTCTCATTATGAGCCAAATGTACTCAAAATGATGGAGAACATAAGGTATGACCTAACAAGTAGTCATGGCTTGAACTTTGGCAAAGGAAGGCGAACTCTACTTTGGCCTTTTGTTCCCAGAGGGAAAACACCTGACTATTATCACCAAACTCAGAGGGAGTTGGGCTATGTCTCAACTCCAATCCCGTCAGCTTCTGAGTCTGAAGAATCATTATATCGTGACCACTCGTTAGGCACACATCGTGAGAGTCAGATGTCAGTGTCGGTGACATCTTCAAAAACCTTTCGGTGAACATGGTTTCAACAAGATGGAGATGAGAAAATAATCCAGTCAGATATAGATCCTTGGATCGAATACCTGAATACTCTTTGGAACATCCGTTTTGAACATGTGAACCACCCATAGAGGATAAGGTAACCCAAATTAATTTGAAAAATGAGGCTAATCCTAAGCCCATCTTCATAAGCGAAAGCTTATACTATCCAAAAAAGAAGACCTAATATATCTCGTGCGAGAGTATATAGATGTCTTCGCTTGGAACTACGAGAATATGCCTGGGCTTGATCCTCAGGTGACTATGCACCGCCTAAACATTAATCCAGATGTGAAGCATGTCAAGGAACAGTAACGACGGTTCTGCCCAGAGATAATGGAAGCGTTTCAATCAGAAGTCAAGAAGCTCATAAGCTCCAGTTTCATTGGGGAAGAACAACATCCCGATCGGGTAGCAAATATCGTTCCCGTCACCAAGAAGAATGGGAAGATTTGGGTTTGCCTTAAGCTTTGCAATCTAAATGAAGCTTGTTCTAAAGATGAGTTCTCTCTTTCAATTACGGATGTCATGATCGACAATACGTGTGGGTTTGAACAGATGTTTTTCATGGATGAATTCTCTGGATACAATCAAATTAAGATGTACACTGACGATGAGAAGCATACATCCTTCAGAACACCACTAGGGTGTATTGCTATACTGTGATACCCTTCGGATTAAAGAATAAGGGGGTGACATATCAAAGAGCTATACATACAATCTTCTACGAGCAAATCACAAAACAATGGAATGCTATGTAGACGATATTGCAGTAAAAAGCCATGCTAAAGGTGATCATATAGCAGATCTGAAGACAATATTTGATATCATGCGGGTGCATCAATTGAAGATGAACCCCGCCAAATCTTTCCTAGGGGTAGCCAATGGCAAGTTCTTGGATTGTAGTGACATCCAAATGAATCCACCTCGACCAGAGAAAGTCCGCGCCATCCAGGAGATGCAACCTCCAAGGAACCTTAAAGAACTTAGAGGATTGTAAGGGCGACTAGCCTACATCCGGAGGCTTATCTCAAATCTCTCAGAACGATACCAACCCTTCAACAAATGATGAAAAAGAGTGTCTCATTTATCTGGGACGATGCTTGTCAATAAGCATTCGAGGAAATCAAGTGGTACCTCACACATCTGCATGTCCTTGCAGCTCCGCTGTCAGGAAAACCTTTCTTGATATACGTTCGAACTATAGATCATTCTCTAGGAGGTTTACTAGCCCAGAATAATGATCAGGGGCACGAGCAAGCAATCTATTACCTGAGTAGAACCATGATGGAGCTGAACACTGATATAATTCGACCGAAAAGAATGCTTGGTGCTAGTGTTCACTATTTAGAAGATGCAACACTACCTAGTGGGTCAAACCATACATTTCATATCAAAAGTCAATCCTTTAAGATTTCTTATGATGAAGCCATCATCGCTAAATGATTGATTGGTGAAATGGACCATCTTGCTCTGCCAATACGAGATGCAATTCCCGCCACAAAAAACTGTGAAGGGACAGGCAGTGGCAGACTTCTTGGCTGAACATCCAGATTTAAGAATGATCAAACTTTATGAAGATCTCCCAGATGAGATCGCTGAAGTTTGTATGACCCAGACGTCTTTCGAAGAACAGGTGTGACAATTCTTCGACGGCGCATCAAGAATGGATCCTCGAGGAAATATTATGGCGGGAGTGGGGGGTAGTACTTGTCTCCCCATAGAACTACATAATCCCTTGTACATTCTCATTAACTGAGTCGTGTTCTAATAATGAAGCGAAATACAACGCTCTCTTGATCGGGATGCAAATCATCAATGAGATTGGCGTTAAAAATCTTGAAGCGAACGGTGAATCAAGCTCATCGTCAATCAGGTTCTCGGGGAGTATGAAGTCCGACATTAAGACCTGGTGCCCCATCACAACGCAACCATCTACATGGCGGAGAGGTTCAGAAACTTCTACATTGATCATGTACCTCGCCAGCAAAATGCGCATGCAGATGCACTGCCATCCCTTGCCGCTTTTTTTGGCTCTTCCAGCTGAAGCGATAGAGAAAGTACTCGTCTACAGTCATAACTTGTACTGTCCAAAATTCACCCTGAAAATCAAACATCAACAGAAGACCTTCAAGTCAAAAAAGCTCTAGAGACTTCAGCAGGTCCATAGCTCAGGGATTGGCGATTCCCATACTTACTATGCCTTATACGGTATACTACCCGATGACCCTAAAGAGCCGACCGCCATCAGAAGGAATGCTCCTCGATTCTATTACAATGCGATCACACGAACACTGTATCGCTAATCGCATGATGGAATCCTTCTCTGGTGCCTATCACATAAAGAGGCGCAGAAGGTACTTAAAGGAGCTCACGACGGTACATGCGGAGCTCACTAGCCTGGTCTGAAGCTTAGCGATTGACTCTGAAGGCTCGGATACTACTGGCCAAAGATGATCCCTGACACCATCGCTTGCGCTGAATGATGCCATGCATGTCAGATTCATGGTGACTTCATTCATCAAGAACCAGGACATCTTCATCCTACGACTTCTTCCTGGCCATTTGAGATGTAGGGAATGGACGATCCTATCGGCCCACCTTCATCCAAAAGACATTGATTTATCTTAGTTACAATCGATTACTTCTCTAAATGGGCGGAGGCTGTCCCTATGAAGGAGGTGAAGACATCTGATGTGATTGAGTTTATCAAACATCATGTAATCTACATCTTTGGCGTGCCAAGATGGATTGTCCACCATAATGGGCCTCAGTTCGTCAGCCAAGTATTCCAAAGATTCTGTAACAAGTTTAGAATCTAAAGTATATCTTCGACAGCCTACTATCAAGCCACTAACGGCCTTGCTAGAGCTTTCCACAAGACCATTGGAAAACTTCGCAAGAAGTATGTCTCAAAAAGTCAATGTAACTGGGACGATAAATTAGGTGAATGCTTATGGGCTTATCGTATAACAGTGAGAACCCCGACAAAAGCTACACCATTTTCATTAGTGTACTGGTGTAAAGTCGTACTCCTGCTAAAAATTCAGATCCCATCTCTTCGCGTTGCTTTGACAACGGAGATGACAGTAAAGGAGAAGAATCGACTATGACTCCAGGAGTTGGAAGTTTGAATGATAAACGTCTACAAGCTCAACAAAAAATCGAGCTTTATCAAGTTCAAATTTCTAGAGCCTTCAATAAGAAAGTTAAGAAGCAGACTTTCAAGAAAGGCGACCTTGTCTTGGCTGTCAGGAGGACAATAGTGATGACACATAAGACGAAAGAATATTTCAACCCAAATGAGAAGGACCATTGTGGTAGAGTCAGTCTACTCAAATGAAAAAATACTACCCTTGATCATGTTAACATTAAACCTCTGATTATTAGGTCAGGTATATGTGATGTTTGCATCGACTGCATTCCCCTACAATGAAATTCTCAATTGAGGACTATGCTCTACTCAACACGAGCATAATAGTCCTCATTCATCAACAGTCGTTCATCCATATTCTGCTCAACATGAGCATAATAGTCCTCATTGATCAACAGTTGTTCGGCTATGTTCTGCTCAACACGAGCATAATAGTCCTTATTGATCAACAACTATTCAGCGACAAAATGGAACCAGCATCGACGATAAAAAATCGCTGGAGTTCTAATCGGCACATAAGAGCTGGTAAGAGTTCTAATCGGCACATAAGAAGCTGGTTAAGAGGAATGATCGGGTGAACGGTGCATGGGAACACAGCCCAATCTTCAACAGAATTGAGCCGATAAAGGTAAGCTAACTGAATAATAGTTTTGTCACTCTTCTTTAGAGGCTATCAAAATCCAACACCCTTAATGGCCAAGGATAGAGAAAAATATTGACCTTTAAGTCCAATAGAAATTCTCGATAACTCATCATGTTTAGAAGAATAGCATGGCTAGCCCAACTTAAATGGTAGTTGGTAAAAGTACATCAAATCTGTTGATAGCTGAGGATTTGCTAAAAATCCTAAGGAGGCTTGATCCCGCCTTTCCCTCCAAGATCCCTTACCAATTCCCTTCCATGGAATGGTAGGACCATAAAATTACCTGTATCTATTTTCCTGATAAAATGAGCACATACTTGTCACGTTAACAGTAAACCTCTGACAAACTATTTTTCTCGATCCCCAGTAGAGTCCGTCAAGTTAACATTAAATCTCTGATAACAAAATTTCACTAAATACCCACTCAGAATCTCTCCGCTGTTAGCTATTATGTTAACATTACACGTCTAAACCCTTAGAAAATCAATGTTCCTCACGTTAATATTACATATCTGACAATTCATTATATTGTTCACCAAAATCCCTTACTACTTCTCTCTTATGGAATGGTAGATTTACAAACTCAATCACTGTTATGTTAACACCACACCTCTAACAGTGAAAAGTTTTAATACTCTCCAACGAGTGTGGACTTTCACTTGTTGACTTCCTTACATGAAGTCATAAATTTTCAAAATTGTCAAGTTAACACTACACCTCTGACAATACAAACTTCACTTGTCAATTCTCCTCAATAGAATGGTAAGTTCTCAAAATTGCTCATATCGCAAACTAACTCTTGTCATATTTAACATTACACTTCTGACAAATTACTGTTAAGTTTAATATCACGGCTCTAATAGTGATCAAGTTACTGTCAAATTCAACATTAAACCTCTGACAGTCACTTCCCTCAGGCTTTCATATTAAAGCTGAGACGAGCGACTCTAAGTTTAACATCACACCTCTAGCATCTGCTTCATTGTTAAGTTCAACACTATACTTATGACAATGACTTTCCCTCGAGCTTTCGCATCGAGGCCGAGATGATCAATGCTAAGTTCAACATCACACCTCTAGCATTTCATGTCAAGTTCAAACATTACACCTCTGGCATTACCCCACTTTTAAGTTCAACACTATACCTATGACAGTGGTACATTCAGTTTTCCCAACGAAACTGAAATTCTTATGGTGCTAAGTTAATACTACACTCTAGCCCATATCCTTGTCAAGTTAATACCACACCTCTGACAATTCAATCTGAACCTGTTTAGTTAATATCACACCTCTGACAGTAAAGATTTTCATAGATACCCAATGGATATAGCCTTACCTGTCATCCTCTCCTATAGAATGGAAGGTCCACCTAGAATCATTGTTATGTGAATAACAAGAAATTGGTCGGTCATGTGAAGAACCAGCTCTTCCATGATGTCCAACATCGGTTGAGTTCCAGCACTTGTAGAACTGATCCCCACTTTGATGACGAGTTGACCGTCAAAAGTCAAGGGAAGCATGGTTGTTGACGCTAGGAGTGTAGGCACGCACTGAGCCAAGACCCCCCTCATCGACGACGTCACCACAAGACCTTCAGATGAAGCCTGGTCGGTCGCCTATGCCGGGGTGACATTAGAAAGAGAATGATCCACCGGAGCTCTTTCCTCTGTGGTAGCATCAAGATCTCCCCCAGCACTAGAGCTTGTAGTCGAGATAGTTGCCAGAGTCAGCTCGATATCTCCTACAACCATGACAACGGCGTTAGCGAAAACCCGAAAGATTTAGAATCTGTGAGATGATATTCTGACTATATCTTACCAAGCTGAGGGGAAGGAGATGCGACGCTTGCGTGACGTCCGCGTTTCAAGCACGCCAAGGACGTCCGCGTCTCAATACAAAGATGATGTCCGCATCTCAATACAAGGTGACCTTCACGTCACTACGCAGAAGACGACCTTCACGTCACTATGCAGAAGATGACATCTGTGTCTCAATACAAAAGATGATGTTCGCGTCGCAACATCAAAGACAAGCATGTCTACATGAATGAGAGTTGCGTTCTCTCCTCCAGAGCAAAGAATATTCAACAGTACACTGGCAAAGGCAATGGACAAGTCAACCACACACTGATGACCAACTCAGAGTTCAGATAAGGTCTAGATTGTGTATCTAGATACTTACAATAATCATTTCTGGTGGCTTCAAAAAGTTTAATATTACACTCACAAAGACTGGAATCCAGACAAGATCAAGGTTACGGTGTCTCAGGAGATCGCCAGTTCAGTCTTGGGAGCTCATGGTCAAACATGAAGTCTTGAGTGTTCTGAAATCCGTCCCAGTCAACTGCGGAGTTTCAAAAACTTTGGAGGGATTTTTGTAGGCTGTCAAATTTCATTGAAGACAAGTATCAAAACACGGACCTTAATCTAACGCGAAGGTCGCATTTCGGCACAAAACGCGGATCTCATCCAAACGCGAAAGGCTCATCTCAGTGGAAAGCGCGGACCTCGCATCACAATTGCAGACCTCAAGAGACTTTCGCATTTCAAACTCAAACGCGGATCTCATACGACGTCGACGTCGCAAGGCCAAAACACGGAGTTGAGAATGACACCCGCGTCCAGTACAAAGGTGCGGGGTTGAGAATGACCCCCTCGTCTCAGTATAAACACGGATCTCAGATGACACCCATGTTGCAAGCTTTAAATACGAGCATGTGAGTTTCGTATTTCAACAACAGACCGAAGCCTATGAGCTCCACGCATTGTTATAGCCGCCAGCCTCATTACTGAATTAATTAAACCCACGTAACGTGACCATTAATCCCCACGTTTGAGGAATTTTAGAGGACATTTCTACCCTAGAGTCTCCTATAAATAGCTATGAGAGCTATGGGGACGGGAGAGGAGAGCTACCTGCACATATATACGCGCCAGAGTTCAGCCTTGAAGCTCTTGTAGCCTTAAAAGAGTTCAACTCTTTTTGTTAACTTGCTGAGTTCAAGTTCTTTAAATCTCTTTGTGATTCCATTACTGATAGGAGCTGTGCTACTCCATCAGTGGTCCAGGGAAAAAGATCCCGAAGAAGCTTGACGTTCACCCGGTCAACGGAGAATAAGAATCACTCTCTATCGCTACGTAAAGAACCCGGTACTAAACAAAGAGGAGATTTGAGTTTGAATATCTCCTCTCTCTTGTAATTGACTTTGAGTTATTATTTTCATTGATTCAAGAAAATTTTGCAATATTTTAATTTTCTGACACAAACATCTCCTTTTCCCCTTTATCATCTTCTCTTCCTCGACCTTCCTTCTCTTCTCCTTCTCCCTCTCCAACTTTTTCCTCTTCTCATCACCCTCTCATTTCTCTTCTTCTCTTTATCCTCCTACTCCTTCTCCCTTTTCCTATCCTCATCCTCCATTTTCTTTTTTCTCTTCTTTAATTCTTCTTCATTTCTCCTCTTGCTCCTCATCTTGCTTCTCCTCCTCTTCCTTTTTCTTCTCCTCCTTCTCCTCTATCTCCTTTTTTCTCTTCCCTACTACTTCTTCCTTTCTCCTCCTCCTTCCTCTTTTTCTCCTCTTCTTTTCTCCTCATCTCCTCTTCTCCATCTCTTTTTTCTCTTATCAATTTCCTTTTCCTTTCTCCTCCTCTCTCTTCCTCTTTTCCTCTTCCTTCTTCCTCTTTTCCTCCTCTTCTTTCTTAATATTGGCTGCTCTCAACAGCTCTTCTTCTTCCTTCATCTTTAATTTTCTTTTTGTTTCCTTAACCTTCTCTCTTCTCTTCTCTTTTCTCTGTTTCTTTATCTCTTTTTCTTTTTTTTTGCTTTTTCATCTTCTATTTTTCAATTTTTCTTTCTAACTCATAAACTCTTGTTTTCATATATATATTTTCATTCCTCAGAATATTGAGTTCATCAGCTCTTTCGTCTTGGGGCTCTGGCAAATAACCTGTAATATTTTGTTCTTCTATACTCTCCTCAACTATTTTACAGGTTCTTGTTCTCCCAGGATGTCAGCTTCAATATTTTCATCTTGATTCTTCTCTTCTTCTTCTTCTTCAACAGGAACGCCTATCAGAATTTTTTCATCATTGAAAATGTTGGTCATTCGATTTAAAATCTGAAAGACATGTAACTCACACATAAATATATAACCAATCAGTCAGTACTGCGACTAAAGTCGCAGTAAAAAAATTATTCAAAAAGTTATCATTTTCATCAAGACAACGACTTTGTTCGCATTCATAATAATAAACTGTCAGATAAAAATGAATACTGTGACCATAGTCACAGTATGAAATTTCATCTTCTTAACGTTTGTTTTACAGGACTACGATCAAAGTCCACAGTACAATTAATATTTAACACAATATTTTAGTTGTCTATTAAATACCGCGACATTGGTCGCAATCATCAAAAAACAATATATTGTAAATAACTAATGTGTATAGTGTTGTTTTATACTAACCTTTCCTTCTTCAATCTCTATTAGATTGATTTCAAGCAATACTTTTCTAATATTGTGGAGGTCCCATTTTACTGCCTGGGAGTTTTTTTTCCTCTATTCCCTTTCTCTACTCAAAAAATGCAGCCCTTTCACATAGCCAATACTGTAACATATATTAGTATATCAGTTTATACAAACAGTGTCCATATATAAGCAATTGAAAATAATTTTTAACAAATATATAATTTATACTTACAATAATTTACAAAGATCCTTGAAGCTCGAATATAGTATGCTTGAAAATGTTCATGAATTCAATGAGGAATTGCCACACAGGTTTAGCACAACAAATGATCTTCATCAGCTGAATATTAGAAATTTGCTCCACTAAATACCATAGCACCGTGCATTTGCTGCCAGAGAAGAAGAGAGCTGCTGACATATACAGGATGATCAAAATTGTGAAGTCCTGAGCTGTAAGTTTTTATCCGTCTTTTATAATTTCATTTAATGTCACTTGCTGTTCCAGCTGCTCATCCTTTGTGACATCTAATTCACTTATCCTCTTCCTTTTCACCAGAAGATCATCTAAAGCATCTTCAATGGATATTTTGTGATCTTCTTAATACTTGGGAAATAATGTTTAATGACCTTCTGTCCTTCAATGTACAAGTCTTATTCGTAATGAAATTTGACCTGTTGATAGGTAGACCAAACGTTAGGGGAACATCCTCCACTGTTATTTCGATTTGTTTGCCTCTAACTAGAAAGGTACTTGAGTCTCTATCACACTAGTCTACAATCTTTAAAATACTTATGTTCGATTTAGGCCTTTGTCACCTCCAAATTCCTCATTATAAAATGCCATGAAATTTGCACCAAATGGCGTCTCCATCATTGCATTTATAAAATCTGGATTAATGTGCTTCTTTAATTTTCTGATTAATTAGCACATTGGTTTTAGGCTCGATCTCATTAGACGAACCTTCACTTCTTGCCTACATATTAATGCAGGAACATTAAAAACATAAGTCCACATTAAACAAAACTCACGGTCACAGTATTTATAAATAACTTATTAATAAAAAGATTGTGACCTTGGTCGCAGCTATCGTAAATAAGTTATATAATACTGCGACCTTATCAAACAAAACTTTTTAAAAGGACTGCTGCTACATAAGAATGTGTCGCAGTCTTCTAATTATCTTAATTACTTAACTTAGAGACCTTGGTCACTGTTTCAATTGACTGCGACCCTGTATCATAAGAATGCGACCAAAGTCGCACTATCCTATTTAGATTACTTAATGAATATACTGCGATCAAGGTCGCAGTGTTATCGAACAAAACATTCTCAAAAAGACTACTGTTACATAAGATTTCGACCGAAGTCGCAGTCTTTTAATCATCTTAATTAATTAACTTACGAGACCTAGGTCACTGCTTCAATTGACTGCGATTCTTATTTCATAAGATTGCGACCACGAACGTAACATCCTATTTAGCTTAATAAGGTCGAAAAAACACTGCGATCCTAGTCGGAAAAAATAAAAAAAAAGAGTGCAACACTGCGCCAAGGTCGGACTATAAAACAAAAATAATTTTAAAAAAATAAAAATGAAGTTAAAAATTCAAATCCAAAAAATTTTCTTTTCAGAAACTGTGACTTTGATCCCAGTTTCAAAAAACAAAAATAAATTTAAAATAAATTGTTTCAAGTCACAGTAATAGATTTTTATTTAGATTAAAACATATTACAAAAAAATTGAACATTAATGCGCATGGTCGCTTTCTTTTAAAATAAATTAATTTTATAAAATATTTTATGAAATTAGAAAATTCAAAAATTAATAAAAAACTCATTTTTAATTCAAAATTTATAAAAATCTCATATTTAATTCAAAATTTCAATGGAATTGTAATTTTTACACTAAAATCGAAAATATTTTAGGGATTAGAAACCGATCTGAAGCGAAATGAAATTAAAAAGTTGAAAAAATCTTTAAAAAACAAAATTTTGAATTTTTTTTGAAAAAATCAAAAAAATTTACAGGACTACGACTAATAATCTAGGATTTTCACGGTTTTTTTATCTTTTGCGACAGTTGTTTTCTTGCTCGACATCTTAATCAAATCTTTAATTTATAAATTAAATTGATGTGGATGATTCCAAAATTTAGTAACCAAGATCTGTAAATTTTTAATTTGCGAAAACTCAAATTTTCAAATCTGTAATTTTTTGGGTAGAGGAACAGTAGTAACCAGGTAAAAGTGAGACCGAGGGTATGTTGGTCATTCGGTAGCAGAAAAATAGTTGAGCGTCTTTTCGAGCGAAATGTTATCTTCGGCTGATATGAAGCCACGTCACAGCAACTGAGAAACTCTCAGCTGGCAGCTGAGGTAAAAAAGACCCTTAAAATATTTAGTATTTCAATATTTTTAATAATTATAAATTTAAAAGTATTATTTTTCACAAATATTTTAATATTTACTTAATTTAGTACTTTTTATTAATTTAATAACTTAATTTTTTAGTAGTTTAATATTGTAATATTATATTATTTTTTATCATTAGTTTAATATTATTATTACTATTTAAATTTAATAGACTTATTGAACACATTGATTTTTAATAGAAAATTTAAATTAATAATATTTGTATTATTTAAATTACTCAACAGTTAATTTTGAGATCAACTATTTCACTTACACTTTCACATTATCAATCAAACACAATAAAACACAATATACTTTGTCACTTACACATTTACCTAACAACCAAACACCGTAACACTTAACAAATCTCAATTTCTCACTTACACTTTCGCATCCTCATTTTCCCCTTGTACATTTTTGTCTCACTTGCAGCAAATCAAACGGACCCTATATTTTACCAATCACCCCGTTCAGAAAAAGCACCATCAATCCCGCTCAGAAAAAGCAGACTAGAGCGTGAAAGAACGCAAACATATAGACACCACCTTGTACTGTAGATAACGGGTGCTAATAGCAAATTATGGAAAAAAAATTTGCTGAAGTACTAGACTAAACCAAGAGAGGTAAAGAAAATTGAAGTTGGCAATGACACAAGGGGCCGACTTATACCGCCAATTGTTGGTAGCTAAAGATTACAAGTAAAAAGAAAGTCAACTCCGAGGCAATTTCGAAGCATCAGAATGATCCATCAGATCACAATTAAGAAAATCTTAGCAGTCAAACAACCCTGTCGTCTCCAGCTGATTCAGCCGCTAATTTGTTTTCAAGAAACCCAACGATCAAATGTCTGTCAGCTTCACAAGCTTTTTGTAGAAGATCCGGTTGTCCCTTGCCGTATTGCTTTCAAAGAGGGCACTCTGTACTAATTCCTGTTTTTTCAAGATGAAAGCCGCGTCAAAAAATAACCGTGCACAAAATCAACTGGAAACACAAATTTTAAACTACTAATCCTGTATCAGTGAGCGTGGTGGGTAGTACTGTTTTTCTTTTCTTTTTTTTTACTTTTAAGAGGGGAGAAGCACAAAAATCTGACCTTGACATCTCTATGAGAAAGAAACTTGCCCAAGTTGTGAAGCAGGCATCTCAAGTCTTCAACCTACAAGACGCAAAGGAGATATCCATAAGAGCACAGTACCAGCTATGCATGAATTCAAAAGAGAACACAAGAGATGCAACGCATTTTTACCGTGATATAACCCACACGGTTATGATCAAAATATCTGAAAGCCTATTTGGAAATAGAAAGGACAAAAGGTCAAAAAACAGGTGAAAATTAAAAAATCTCAATAAAGAATATGGTGTAAGATATCAACCTGTAGTGCTTCTTTATCAACAACATACTCTTTTACAGAATCAGACTTTGCTGTGTCGGACCGTTTATCATCATCCTTCTTCTCCTTATCTGATTTCTCATCCACTGGTATGACATTATTGCTATTCATTTCATTCACTGTGTTCTTACCACCATTATCTTCCACAGCTGTCACCTTTTCAGGCTCAGATTTCAAATCATCCGTCTTAGCTGCATTCCGATTCTGCTGAAAGAAAAAAGAATCATAAGAAAGAAGAATATGTAAAAAAAACATCCTTGGTATCATATTACATACAAACAAAAAGGTGACAGAAAACTTAGGGGCCTAAACACAAGCACAATACTGAACCATAAGTGACAGAAAAAAGTGATTATACAAATCTACTAACTGCACTATAGGAAATTAAACTGGCATTGAAGACAATATGTTAGCTTTGGAAAGAAGACCTAGAGCATGTATTACTTACCTTGACCTGTAATAAGTTTTCATTCTGTCTTTATTATTTGCATTAGTTTTTGTTTATATGTTATTCAAAATTTCTGACCATACCCAACTGTATTATTCTTTTACTGTTAAAGAAAATGATTAATAGAACCATGTTAGCAAATATTGTTTCACAGTAACAATATGTCTACAGAATGCAAAAGTATCTTAGCAGTGTCTCGCTCTTGATTGTGGTTGCAATCTGATCTTGATTAGATCCGTAAGTGATGACAGAAGATGAAAATATATTGATACAGGGGGTGGTGGTGGTTTTTTTTGTTGTTGTCAATAAACAGTGTTGGGCAAAATGTGTATGATATTACTAGATGCCAAAATACAACCCCCTTTTCTTCTTGTAATAATTTAAAATGAAATAATCGTTTCAAACTTCAAGTTACAATATCAATTGAACTAACATACCTACATTGCAGAGCAGGCAAAGAAGGAAAAATCAAGTCAAAGAGCATACCGTGTAACAATCGCATAATGGTTTAATAATTGTGATAAAATCAACAAATGGCTCTTCTTTTTCAGAATGCAATGTTTATTATTATCAGTCAATTAGAAGTTTTTGTTCTCTCATTATACTCAAAAACACATTAACATAAAAATGAGACTGCTGCAAGATATATCGTTTAAGCTATAATATATACTGTGGATCTCGAATATTCGAGATTTTATTTCATTTCAGTCACTCATGTATTCATAACTTGTTTTAAAAAGTCATCCTTTCCATTCCTGCAAATAATGCACTTTAAATTTTGGTCTCCATCTGCTTTTCATTTTCATTAACAAGAGTGGCATCCCAATAACAGTGGTCTTAATACTGCTAAAGAATGAGCCTCGCATCATAAGAAAAAGTCTGAATAGTCAAAGTGTAATGTCTGGAAATAGATAGATAAGCAAAATTGGGTAATCCAATATCATAGCCGTGAACTAAAGCAGCCAAATGAAGAAATACCATGATGATCATATTTCAACAATTATTCGCATCAAGTGCAAGATAAGTTGTCACACCAAATTTTCAGATTCATTAGCATGACTTTCATGATCCATTCATATGAAGGCTCCATCCACACCCCTTAAGAGTGAAGCATCTCACGATTCTCACCTAAATGGGGCCGACTCTTTGTCACGTGTGCTGGTGCCATATCAAATGGCTTTTCCCACCTTTTTTCATTGCTGAACATTACAGATTCAAAACCTTGGTAGCTTTACCAACATCCAATCTCTCTCGTGAACCCAATTCACTGCCAAACATTCTTCTTGACATTCTTGTCCATGCTGCACCACTCATGTTTCCAAGGTTCCTCTTCGTTGACAATGCTTTCAACCAATAATCATTTTGGGTCTTATTGCTGTCTTACTAAAAAAAATTCCCCCCAATTCCTAGCCAAAACAGCATTACGGGATGATTTATAGCCAGGGACAATAAAACCAAAGGCAACAGCACCTAGTTTCCACCATCTTTGGCCATTTCACAGCAGGTAGCGTTTTTCCGCTAGCTTGTTTGAGAAGACGAAAGAAAATGTGATTCATTTTCCAGTTCCAACCCCCCCCCTTCCTTCATATCAAATATTTCCATTTTAAGTGTAAAAGGAAAATTAAAGGTGCAGTAGTGCTCACGGTTCAAAGACTCAGCCGAGTCGGAGACGAGTCGGCCGAGTCGTATCCGTCTCGGCCCGCTTCGAGACGAGTCCGAGTCACGAGTCGGTCGACTCAACTCAGAGGAGACCGACTCGGCCAAGAATCGGAGTTGACTCGGTCGACTCGGCATTATGATGATGATTTTGTGCCTCATCGCAATTCAATGTGGAAATAACTAAATTAGCATGTATTTATGAATGTATTTTGTGCAATTTACTATATTGCGCATGTATTTTGATATGCTTATATCGACGACACGTGTATTTATGCTTTTGCTTTATGTTTAGTGTGCTAAGTGATATATTTTAGACAAATGATACATGAATGTGGATGTCTACATTTTTTTAAGATTTGTCGTGATTTTTTCAGAATTTTTTGAGCTTTCTATGTAGCGTTTTGCGCGTATCGCCCGATACCGATCCGAATCGCCGAAACCGATCCGTCTCAGTGCCCACCGAGTCGGTGGCCGAGACCGCGACTGTGAATCATGGTAGTGCTAGTAACAAGATGAAGGTGCCCACTCACTATATTTGGTTCACACCAGGAATATGAAACAGTGAAGCAAGTAGCTTTCATGGTTCTCCACTAAAATTAGCCTTAGTTGGAAGCCTTTCTTATAAAAGTTTATTGGTTAACCTCATCCTCATCTCATCAATAAACTAATCATCAGCATAAATACAGTATGGTGGCTCTTCCTGAATGTTAGTATCTCACCTGAAGTCCTCTTGTTGCTTAATTGCATCACTATGCATTTCCCCAATGGCTTCAACTTATCTGTTATTAACAACTTTCTTTCTGATCTTAATTGGTTCAATTGATACCATGTAAGCACATTACTTCCTGAAGTCCTACCTTTCTCATCCCAGTTGAAATTTACATATGTTTTTCCCATTAACTGAATGCAGTTTCATACTTTTTGCACAAAATAAACGGTAGCCATTTAATTTACTGTCTGGAAAGACTTTACGGACACATTTAAAATAATGAAAAACATCTCTAGTCACTCATTCTGGTAAGGCTGGATGATTCAAGACAACAAATAAACATGATGCCATGTAAATTCAAAGTTAACCACCTACTTCAAAGAGACAAGCAGAACTAAGCCCCATTACCAAAATGGATACAATTAGATCAAGGGTGCAAACAAAGAAGCAAAAGACATGCAACTCAAAACAGGAATAGGAATGCAGTTGATGAAAGGTATTCTCATAATCTAAATAGTAACAAAAAGATGATATTATGCTTACCTTCTGGACTCTGTCATCCGAAGGAGCAACATCGTCCATTTCCTGATCATCTTCAATAATTTCTTCTGGATCTTCCTCTTCTTCCTCAGCCTCGCCATTTTCATTATCATCATCTGATTTGTTTTCTAGTTCATCCTCAACCTCGTCATTATCATTTGATTTATTTTCCATTTTAGACTCATTTTGTTCAGCTGCAGATCTACCTTCGGCCATTGTTTCATCATGACTCTGATCTGGAGCATCTTTGTTTCCAGAATTGGGAGATTGGTTTTGTACTGCAGTGTCATCAGTTACCTTAGAACGCTTTAACGTGGAGCTATCATTTTCCTTTTCAGCATTTTCATCTCTCTGTCTCTTCCGCTGGTTCTTTTTTATAACAAATTTTCTACGCAGTTTCTGTATATGAAGAGAAAATTTGCGTATACGTGTAAACCAATCAATAAAGATCAGCAATCAAAATACATTGTTAAGTAGAAATTTTTACCTCAAGAAATGACAACAGATGGCAACCCATTTGGTACTGAAGCAGCTCATTGAGTGACTCAGCAAATACAGATAGCTGCACGAGGTTGCAATATAATCAGGTATAGACACCACAGATGTATCACTGTATCCATGGAGTGGGAACAAAATTCATCAAAGAGTAACAGTTCTGATAGATTTGCACATAAGTAATTCTCAATAAATAAATAAAATTAAAAAAAAAGATTACTCATACTATACAAGATGCTTTGCACATAAGTATTCATACTATTCAGTATGATCTCATTGATATTTCTTTCAGCAAAATGTAAAACACAAAATCCCATATCTGCTGCCACGTAGATGTACCCAAACACATAAAATCGCTCATGACAACAATATCTCTGTCACGGGTGGATATGCTATTTTCCCACTTATGCACCTATGGTATTATCAGCTTTGCTCAGTCTTTCAGACATAACAAAAGAAAAGATGATAGAAAGAACCACAAATTATGCACAGAAGGATGCCCACAAAGACAACTCATACGGAGCTCCTACAGAAGAAATTGATGCTAATCAAGCACAGGTAGAAAAGAAAAGCATACCTCAAATGTTGATTCTTCAATGTCTTTGTCATTATAATCCAGAAGCCCAGCCAACGAGAGAGACATTGATCTAATCTGCAGTTCAAAAAATCAAAATGGATATAAACATCTGAGTATTTTGCTTGAAAGAATTTAACAATCATCAAGGATTCAAGCAACATACTTTTGATCCCTTGCTCCGTTTTGCTTCCAGAAATAATCCTGGGTGTTGGGGTGGCTCTTCAGACTTTCCTTTTTCCTTAACTTCTTTCCGTGATTTCTGTTTAGGGTCATGCTTGGCATCTTTACTCTTATTTTCTTTCTCATCTTTTGTTCTTTCCTTCTTGTTGCCATGATCATCTTTCTTAGAATCTTTGTCCTTCACATCCTCAGGCTCAGCACAACTTTTTGAGACAACTTTTTCTGACTTGGAATTCTGCTCATTTGACCTGCTCTCCTTTTTACTTTCTTTCTCAGTTTGTTCTTTCTTTTCAGTTGTGTTGCCCTTCTCAACAGCCTGTGGTTTAGCCTCTTCAGATATCATCTGATCTTTTGATTTGCTGGTCCCAACTGTGCTCTCATCTTTTTTTCAACCTCATCTTTTGTATCTTCTACCTTGATTACTTTCTGCAATGCAACATTATCTTTTTCATCTCCAACCTCCTTCTTAATAGCATTCACGTTCTTTTCTTCAGTCCCAGAAGCCTTTCTTTTAATCACTCTTCTAATAATTTTCTTCTTTCCAGTTGTTTTAACCCCAGTTTCTTGGGGGGTAGCAGCTTCATCAGGCTCTTTCTTTACTATTTTTTCATCTTGATTCTCTGTTCCAATCTCAGGTTTCTTCACAGACTGATTAACAGAAACATCCACACTGTTTTCTACCTTCTGCGCAGATTTTCCAGCAGGTACCCTTTTAACAATTTTCTTTCTTGTTAAAGTTTTCACATTCCCAGTTTCAGCTGCATCTTCATCCTTGGCAACATTTTCTTGCTTGCTCTGTTTGTCTCCTTCATCCTTGTCATCCAACTTGTCATCAACTTTGGCAGCTGCATCAGCCACAGTTGCCTCAGTTGCTTTCTTACCAGCACCTTTCCTTTCACTACCCTCTTGACCACTTTTCTTTTTACTGGCTTTTGTTTGTCCGCCGGAGTATCAGCATTAGCCCCATCAGTAACTTTCGTCCCATCATTTTTACATTTCTCACCTGGTCCCTTGGCAGTCTCCATCAATTTTTCATCTACTAGATATCGCTTCCCCTTCTGATCAAGCGCATTTTTCTTGTCAGATTCTTTGATGGCATCTTTATCATCAGTTTTCACTGTAACGTCTTTCTCTGAAATGGAAACAGCAGAGTCAGTTTTAGCAACCTTCGCACTTTTTCCAGCACTGCGCTCAGCTTTACCTTTTTCTGCAAAGGTATCTTTATGTAAATATATGTATAACAAAAATGTGTGTTTGTGTGTGTATATATATTCAAAGAAGGTCACAGCAAACAAAGTATGCAAAGCAGATTACCTAGTTCAGGTTCCTTCTTTTCAGCAGATCTCTGATACAACAAAAAGGAAAGAATGAGATTTATTTATTGGAAGAAAAGCTATAGCAAAACAAAATAGTGACAACCTTATCCTTCGCAACCAGTTGTCGCTCCCGCTCCACCACAGCTTTCTTGTGCGCAAACCATTGAGTTCGCCATACATCCAGTGAAGGAAGGCATTCCGACAGATCCGGAACAAATAACACAGTGACTTCCTTGTGACTAAACAGACCATCTTCACGAACTCTATTGTAATGTATCTGATTAATTAAAATCAAAAATTAGGACACTCTAATACTAGTCATTACCTGTCTAGGCTACACAGACCACACACACACACACACAAAAGAAGCCGGTGTGTGTGGGTGTTTCGCCCGGGCCGGGGGTGCAGCACAAGTTGAGATGATAATAAAAATACAGGAAGAAGACAATTGCTGGAATCTCACAACAAAAATCAGAATACAAATATTTGCAGTGAACATGTAAGTCAACAATCAGAAGTGACATGAAGATGATACCACCGACCTTGCTGGCAGATCAATGAGATCAAGGGGCAGGATACAAGTGAACAACTCTTATAAGCTATAACAAGGCAGCAGCATGAACTTGCCTAAAATGTTTAGTGACAATAAATAAATTTGGAATACAAACTTCCCAAAATCTAGCAACGAAAACATAACATTTTTCCACTACATTCACCAGTGGCCCGCAATTACTTTATTCTATAGCTAATATTCACCCTTTGAAATTTTGACGCCCATCCAAAGACAAATAGGCAAGGGAGATGTGTTAAGTCTACTTTTCTAGACTTCATACAGTGTGTACTCCAACTCATAAACAAATATTAATGATTCAGATGATAATAAAAAAAATCATCACATATTGATGATGCATAAAAGAATGGGCCAGAACTAATGATCCAATGATATAAAAGAATCAGCTGAAGAATTATCGGTGACAATTAAAATTGGTTATAAATCTAAAGTGTTTGTCCTTTAAAAAAAACCAAGGCTTCGCAAAGGTGGGGTGCGTTTGACACCCATCCAAAGGCAAGTAGACAAGGGAGATTTTGCTGCATTTTGGAAAATAATAAAAAAATCCACATTGATGAATAAGAACACAGAGAAGACCGAAAGGCAAATATATACGGAATATTTGAAGGGTGGCGGGGTGCTATTAAGAATAAATATTATTTACATAGAGCATTTTTCGCACACCAAGAACACAGAGCATGGATAAGACTGTAAAATAAGAACATACTCTTTTTCACATTATCCAATAACTATTTAACTGTGTGGATATGATACTGCAAAGACAGAGCACAAAAGAATAAATGAGTGATGGAAAAGATTGTGATCTGACAAAATTGTAATAAAAGAAGCACTGGGAAATTTCTGAACAAAATAACAGGAGATAATATTCATCTACACGAACTCAGTATGGGAATATTAAGGATACATGCATAGTTTGAAAAACATTAGATTTCAAGTGAAAGGAGAGAAAAGGAAAGGGCAACGCTGTAAAATTAACAAGTAAAAAAGGGTGGGAAATGTGGGAAAAGCATGTAGACTACAAATTATGTGCTTCAATAAAGAGTATTGAAGGATAAAAAGTGAACCTGTTCAGTGCACCAAACTGAAAGAGTGAAACACAATGAAGTTGTATTAGAAAGGAAAAAAGGGAAGCATTCACATAGATGAATTCAATGGTGGGATGCTGAGCAATTATGAAGACCTGTCCTGATTAAAGCTAGATAAAAGGCAAAATAGGCACAGAACATGTTGAATTCAACAAGTGACAGAAAAACACAGAAAGGGCAAGGGTAGCAGTTAGTAGAGTAGCAAGGCAGCCCGAGTCAGCAGCAAAAGGACACAGGATGGACAAAAAAAGAACAATGTGCAATCTCATGAGATTAAATAATGAGTTGGAAATGATAGTCTCACCAAAGAAATACCATCAAATTAGAAAATCAGATATGAACTAGTTAAAATATATATAGAATGGGCGATAGAATATATTTGAACCTAGAAGGAAAGACAAATAGGGAAATCAGAGTACCACCATTTGCACAATGGGACTAGAATAACAACGGATAAACCCACCACTCAGTTTAGACAAATCATTAGAGCAATATACCCAAATTAGGAATTAACAATTACATAACTTATGAGATGTGAAATTACAAATTAACAATAATGTAACTTATGAGATGTGAAATTGAACAAACTATCATGGATCAAAACTTATGAATCACAGTTCACATACAACAAAAAATTAGCATTAGCTAACATTATGTGAATAGCAAGATCAATGCCTTGAGAGGGAAAACTAGACTAAGCAAATGTGAACATTGGAAGGGAATCAATCAGGATATGGTTCTCATAATAATTAAAACATATAAATGGTACACAGCTGTGTTTATAACCGCTAACCAATAACGTGAATCTAGATCAAATTTAAAACACAGGTCACTTCTAAAAACTGGCTCTATTAACTTGAAATATGAAGACAGATGAGGAAGCCTTTAAAAGGTCTACAAGAGAGAGGTGGATAGAATAAGAGATACCCATTCAGTATCCTGAAATATATATATATATATATATATATATATATATATATATATATATATATATAGAGAGAGAGAGAGAGAGAGAGAGAGACTTGTGTCCTTCCAAAAGGATTTGAGCCCGAATCCTTCCCACTCAAATTCAACCCTCCGACATTCGAATACAAGATCCACTCTGTTGAAGTTGATCTATATTATTTCAAGTATCTATAAACCAAAAATCAAGTGTTTTGAATACTTTTTGCCCATCCATCAAGCGACGCAAAATGGACGGCCGAAAGTAGTGAGTTCAACCGTTAAATTTGATTTCATTTTTTTGCATAAGTAAAAGTCTCCAAATCACTTGAATTTTCATTCATAGACTACTTAAAGTATGTAGAATGAACGGAATGGGTCGTCCATAGGATGTCTCACGACAAAGTTCCTCCACCCCTTAGTTTAAGAACCAGCCCTAAAGGACCAACCCCCCCCCCCCACCCCCACAGTCACAAAATATGTATAAACGAAGTGAAGTTTCTTCACATTCTTATGAATTTTCTGTGAATGTCATAACTGATTAGGCTCACTGGACATAATTAACATGCTGAGTTTATAAAGTGTCTCTTTTGGAATCATTAAACTGTGTGAGAGAGAAAAATTTCAAAACCAATAGAAAATTGAAGTTAAAATTAAAAAGAGCGCAGTGCCCTTTATTGACTATACGTTCAATAACAGATTAGCCATTTATATTGTATATGGGGAAAGTAGCAAAAGAACATTGAAAGTTGTACCTCAAGGAAACGATTCCAATGCTGACAATTCTGTAAATCAAGTTGGGTAATATCTTTAAGATATCTGTCGCTCATCAGAAACAAAAGGGCACCCTTAGTTCAGTGAAAAGGCATCCAAAGATCCACAACAACAGCATAACCGCTCATTATAGAGGAATATTAAAAGAAGTACCTGCATGCTGTTCGGATCAGAGCAGAGTCTTCAACTGATGGATCTCCACCATCTATTGTTGCATTCCATGGCCCGCCAATAGCCATAAAAGAATGGTCCTTTTTAAGAATAGCAAATCTCAGGATGTTGTTGAAGTGAACAATCCTCTCATCAGAACTATTGTAAGAACACATTTCATTTAATGTGTCAGCGCTCATTCCACTCATCAAAATCACCTGAAGTGAGGAAGCACATATCAACAAGACTAGCTTTAATCAGAAGAGACAAAGAGTACATAGGTGGAATTCATATTTATAAAGAGATGAAACAATTCAAATAATAATTATACCATACAAAGACTCTACAGCAAGGTAACAAACTATGTAGACACAATAAACTCTAAACTCCATATGAAATAACATGAAAATACCCAGACATGAAAACATTGACATACTTCCTCCACACAGATCACTTAGCGATCAGTTCATAGTAATTTTATCAAAATTTCAAGCATGATTAAAACTAGGGTTTATAAAAGATAAATAACCAAAGGCCATAATTTGATGATACTCAAAGTGAAAGTATAGGAGTGCCAATAACGGTCAGCTTTGCTAATGAATAAAAAGGTTTAAAAGGTTCTGTTCAAAGGAATGGTGCATAGCTCCTATCCAGATAAAACTTAATCAATCACTATAAATGATAATCAACTACAAAGTTAATTGATGTTGACACTCTTTAAACTTTAATCCATCAACAATAGTCAGAAAAAAATAGTCAAACCATGTAAAAACGAAAGATGAAGCTCATGTTCACAACAATAAATAATTTCAATCCAAAGTTTCAGCATACATAGCTCTGCAAAATCACTAAAATGGTCTGAAAGAATTGAAAAGGCACAGGTAACGAAAATCAGGGATAATCAGCAATTGCCTTTCAACATTCAACTAAAACTACAAGATTTTTTCAAGGTCATATTAGCAAAAGCCTACTGAAACTCTACCTAGCACTTACTTTTGCGTTCCAGACGGTATTGTCATGCTTCAAATGTGCTAAATCTAACGCCTTCTCCTCACCTTTGTTATCTAGTTCAACGTACTCATGTTCAAAGCTAATCCACAAGGAAGAAAATAAAATCAGTAGTCCATAAGAAACAAGCATCAATAACCTCGTTGACAGTCGATTGATGGAGTTGACTCCTGAACAATATTACCTAACAGGTGTATGAAGTGAAAGATGCAAGCTTTGCTTCGGCCAGTGCAGAACAACCTGAAAATGATAAAAGTGCATCATTAAGGTAATTAGATATGGTAAAACTCTATTGGCAATGATTGTGGCAAACAGATATAGGGGGAAGGGGTTGTGTTCAAACCTTTGAGCACTCTGGGGATATAAATAGCCTGGGATACCGCTTATTTAAAGACAAATAATCCCTCTCAACATCCACCAAGCAGAATGGATAAACCTGCAAGAACAACAATAATTATTTAGAAAAAGAAAAAATAAACAAAAATATGTATTGTTCATATATACTTCATATATAAGAATATCCTTGATGAACTTCATACATTACTTTGAAAATATCACATAGGACAAATGAAATAAAAGCATAGGAATATTCAGTAACCATCAGTAATTGAAAAGGCATATAATGAGTCAACCAAGTGCATTGACTGCTAGTGGTGTCAAATTATACGCAGAAAACACTCTTTGAACGAACTAAGTCAAAGAGATATGACAATGTGAACATGATTGACCGGTTTATAATGATCGGCAAAGATCACCATCAGCAGAAAATGAAATGTGCAAGTCAAGACAAGAAAAGGCGAAAGAGGAAGGCATTGGTTTACCAATCCTTTATTTTTTTTATGAACAAGTCCCGAAGTACAAGGAGATAAACAATTCACTTGCAATGATGTCAAGGAGGTGATGAAAAGAAAATATGAAGAGACATGTTGAACAGTTTCAAGATGTGATAGGAACAGATGGAACGTAAGAACCTGAGAACCACTACAAATTTTGACAGCTCCAAGAATCAAACAATTTGACTGATAGACCAACCAAGCCCATAACATGATTGAGCACAAGGTACTACATGACTTTACCTTGCATATATATTCTCTCTTTTTTTCTTTAACAGGTGAACGATGCCTTCAGCATAACAGAGCAAATAGTTAGTTAAGAAAGCTGCAACTAAATGAAGCAGCAAGCTATTAATAGCTGAATCAGGTACAAAAAAAATACTGAGTTCCACCTATGCACAGCCTCTCGACGCGGTGAAACCCGACGAGGTGTAGCCCGGCGAGGTGAAGCCCGGTGTGGTGAAGCCCGGCGCGGCGAGACTTTACGAGTTCTCTCATCCTTCAGCGACGAAGAGCCTCGATGTTCTCTTGTAGCCCGTGGTGGACTCCGTTCCCGCCTAGCGTCTGGTGCACGCTTACGATCTCGTTCTCTCTCCCTGTCCCTGCGCTCGAGAAGGCGCTCCCTTTCTCGCTCTCTTTCTCTTTGACGTTCACGCTCCTCCCTTTCGCGTTTTTTCTCTTTCTCCCGTATTAACTCCCTGCGGCGCTCCTCATCCCTCTCAAGTTCTCGACGATAAGCACTTATATCATCCTTCATCTCATCAACAATTGAAACTCCAAGGCTAGGATGTCCACGCGACAACGTTTGATTATCAGACTCGAGCAATGGGCCATGAAGGCCTTTTCCTGTATAATCCCTACCATGGGGCAAACCCACACCGTAGGCAGCACTAGATGAACCTTGTGCACAAAGTTCGTCAACATTTCTCCTCGGAGCTCCCCCTAGAATGGAAGCTGCATGTTGGCTGCCATATGGACCACTACCAAGAATAGGTAAACTGCGGGGATCAACATCCATTCTTCCACCATATGAACTATATTCTTGGGATCCATGATGAATCGGAGCAGCTCTTGCTGCTAGATACTCAGCTTGTCTGCCAGAATTTATATTCTACTTAGTGCAAAAGTAATTAAGAAACAAGAACAGAGCAATTACGGTGCTATAATCAATATTATTGTCAGATTGGACACAAACTAAGGCACACAATGATCAGGTAACAAAAACAGAATAGGCAAATTATGTGACTGCGAGAACAGCCATGAGCCTGGCATTAATTATCAGTAAAGTAGATGTGCGTCGTTGTAATTAACACAAGGACAAATAAATGGTGCCTTAAAGCGTATGACCAAAACACACCTCATATCCGATCCAGATTGTAGTGACTGAGCCTTCAAGATCTGCTGCTGCCGAAGTAGTGATGCCTTGTAAGAATTTTCCAACCAGACCATTAATGTTTCAGGCTATAACAATAAAATCTCCAGAAGCAAGGGAAAGGGAAAAAACAACTGTAATACCTGGTCCGTGTGGTCATGCATATCAGCCTGCGGAAAAACAAAAAATAAAAGAAAATACGTAAGATTACAGAATCAAACATAATGAACCATAGAGTAACAGATCATAAGATGAATGTGCCTGATGTTGCTGGTTCATAGAAACAGGATCTGTATATCGTCTAGCCGGATCATTCTGCAAATCCCTCCCAAGATAAGCAGCCTGATCACCATAATGCCTCCGGTCCATCGAAGAATAATCAGAACTCTTTGCTGCAGAAAAAGGATCCGTTTTCTGAGTATATCCATGAGTTGATGCTGAAGCATAATCCTCATTGTTCATTCCCAAGTTGGAGCCTAGAGCTGCAGATGAGAACTTAGATGTCTCCAGTAAAGCTGAAGGATATCGACCCTGAAGACCAGATGAAGCAGACCCTTTCCCAACAACTCCTGCAGCCTGCACCAAGAAAAAGTGCTACTACTAAGCCATTGATCTGTTTTGTGATAGAACCATCGGAAACATACTGATCCACAATCTAATATGTCAATAATACTGACACTTCATGTGAAGGTTCCACAAAATATACGGCCGCATAATAGCAAATATATGGCCCTTTTCTATCAGGCAATTTCTGCATACGTTACTTCAGAATGAGAAATGGTTAATGATTGGACAATTTCTTGAAAAATATCTTCAAAATAAACCAATGTATTAAGTTTAAAAGAATGGACCAACTTTGGTCTAGATCCCCTACATAGCCAAAGCTAGCTGATTTCTCTATTTATTAAGGTTTAACTCAGAACCATGGTGATGAGGACATCACACCAGTTGCTAATTGTTTTTATGCCTTAGTTTATTTTGAGTTTAGTTGTTCTCTTTTATTGTGTTTTTAGTACCACATAGGTTATATCCGGGGATAGGACTTTTGTAAAGCCTATAAATAGGCACGAGACTTCTTTTATTGGTAGACAATGAATGAATTAAAAATTTTCACTTTAAATTTCTTGAGTCATGAGTTCTTGAGATTGGGGTGTGAAGCCCGTGGTACAAGAGGTGTAAAGCCAAAATTTATCCAACTCCCCTATATCTTTTATTAAACCCTAATATTTCCTTCCATTTCTCTTTTAAAACCCTAATTCTCTTTTCCATTGATTGAAGGTTATTGCGATCAACCCGTTTTACATCAATTTTGGTATCAGTTGGTTCCAATCCCTCCAATTTTAAGTCCAAAACCCTAGCTCTCTCTTTCTCTTCCCCCAAGTCCTATAGCCCATATCTCCAAACCCTAGGCCTGTTCTTCAACAAAAATCAAAAAAATCAAATAAGAAAGAAAAAACAGAGAAAAAAGAATAAAAAAATATACTGATCAAAATTCGACTGAAAATTCAGCCAAAAATCAAGAAAATTCTCAAATTACATTGCTCCTTCATGTCCTTCGACTCCACCTCGTCTTCCCGCCGCTGATTACTTCCCCAAAATCAATCAACACCCTAACCCCAACTTCACCGCCTTACCATAGCCTCTGTCACCTCCCCCAGCACTCTCCTCTCCTTTGACTGGGATCAGCCGCCAACGCCTCAACCACGGCACATCAGACAGATCACCCTCCCGCCACCACGACAGAACTCACCAATATCAGGAAAACTCATTGTCACTTCAACTTCTTGTGGCCGACATCAAATCCTCACTGACACCGAACCATCGGTCGACTTCATCATCACCAAATTTGATTTCGTATTCATCATCGCTGACATCAATTGACCTCTTACTCACTATTGATCGACACCGCCGACTTCGTCTTCAATGTCCCAGCGTTCCTCCGCCTCCTCCGAACACAAACAGCACCAGATCCGCGTTGTCGCCGCCATCTCTCGTCGAGATCTCCTCGGCGTCATCCTCTTCGCACTCTCATCTTCTCGCCATCTTGCCATCAACTCGTTGTCGTCTCCTTCGACAAGACTTGATCTCGCTGCCATCATTTTCATTGAGATCTCGCCATTGTATATTCATCTCGACCTCGCCACCTCATCAATAGGAACTCCATCATCAACGCTTTCCTTTGCTGTCCTCTTCTTCGTCATCTCCACCGCCAAGTTCTCGTCCAACCTAGCATTATCACAGCTCGTGCTCCGCCACCACCTAAAAGGGTCTGCAAACCCTAATTTTCGAGCAAAGAACGAGAGCTTGGTTGGATTTCATTTGGATTTGTTTTATACCCGATCTGATCAAATAGCTTGTTAATCAATTGGGTTTGATTTCGGGTGATAATTCAAAGTCGCGGTCTCGACCGCCAACTCGGCAGGTACTTAGACGAATCAGTTGCGGCGACTTAGATCAGTGTCGAGTGATACGCGCAAAAAGCTATATAAAAAGCTCAAAAAATTCTGAAAAATCACGATAAATGATAAAAAAAATGTAGACATCAAAATTCATGTATCACATGTCTAAAACAATTTTGTTTTGAGAGGTAATTGGAGAAATATGATGATTTGGAAAAATTAAAAATATAAAAGATTTAAAGGGTAAATATGAGAAAAACCCTAAAAAAGAAAAAAAAGAAAGAGAAAGGATAAGAGAATCCCTCACCGGATCTCTCTCCCTCTGGCTCTCTCCCTCACCCGATCTCTCTCCTCTCTCCCTCTTTCCCTCACCTGATCTCTCTCGCTCTGTTTTCCTCACCCGATCTCTCTCCTCTCTCCCCTCTCCATCACCCTCTCTCCCTCATTCACCATCTCTGTCTCTGTCCTGATCTCTCTCAGTCGAGAGTGAGAGGAGGAAAAGGAGAGGGGGAGAGGGAGAGGGGGCAACAGCAGGAAGGCGACAATGGAGGCGGACGGCGGGCAAGCGCACAGCGAGCAACGGGCAAATAAGTCTGCCTTTTTTATTTTTTTAACCGACTCAGGCGTGACTAGGCATTGACTCGGCTGACTCGGCCGAGTCAACAAGTCGTATCAGGTTTCAGCCAGTCGGACAAAAAAATGAAACCAGGTAGACTTGCATCGCGGTCTCGTCACGGGCCGAGTCATCTCCGACTCAACCGATACTTTGAACTCTGTTTCGGGTTGACCGACATGTGATTGGATCCGACCCGAGACCCAACCCGCGGTTTAGACTCGGTGAGTTGACTCGGTCTGATTCCTCTTCAGCCAACCCGGTTCAACTCATTGAGTCAACTGAGCTAATTCAGTTATAGCAGTCGCACAGCAATAATCTGAAGCCCGTTTCAGTCTCGTAGGAGTCCATTTTGGGCTCTATTTGAAGCGTTGGATCTGTAACTGAGTCTTGGAGCCACTAGGAAGATTTTTGCAACATTCTGACAGCAAATCCAACCTTCACAAGCCCTTATTTGGTGCCAGTACTATTTCAGTTGCAGACCAATAGTATGGTTCGAGCTTATTTCAGGCCCGATTTATGTCGTTCTCGAGGTAGCCATCTTTCAGACCCTATTACCATTGTCCAAGATTTTCAT
This sequence comes from Agave tequilana, assembly GCA_038442645.1. NCBI lineage: Eukaryota > Viridiplantae > Streptophyta > Magnoliopsida > Asparagales > Asparagaceae > Agave > Agave tequilana. Next base: position 32,742 of record JAVJIF010016394.1, read on the forward strand.
TGATGATCTCAGCTCTCTAGTGTGGTATTTCTCCAGAGATTCTTAGAGAAATTTTTGCGTTAGGCCATGTTTTAAATATCGGCCGAGTTGACCGAGATATCGTCCGATATCTCCTTTTTTGCCTGCTACCGATACGATATGGGAAATCGTTCGCCATATCGTTTGCAGCAAAAAACGGCCGATATTTGAAATATCTGCCGACAAATCACCCGATATTGGCCGATAAATCGCCCGATATATCGCCCGATATGAAATAACCTATTTATTGTACGACTGCGTGCAAATGTACATTGTTTTTTACTGTCTTTACAAGCATATTACATCATTTTTTATTAGGTAGATATCTATGACTAAACCAACTTTTAGTTATCAATATTTCATTATATATAATGGCTGATATGAACGCCTGATATGCGCGCGTATCCCCGAAATCTCTCCCGATATCCGATATCCGATATGAAAAACCCCCATCCGATACGATCGTGATATCCGATATTTAGAACATTGGCGTTAGGGTCTGAACGACTCACCCCTTAAGGTGCACTCTAACTCGATCTGAATTGCTGATTGTCTATTACTTGCAATACTAGTGGACTGTAATAATTTGCTAGTGATATTTGTGATTTGCTTCTATCTAGTGATTGCATCATTGTTTGTTATTCTCATCACCTGTAGGATTGAATTTGTTGCATTTAGAGATTGAACCTCTAGGAAATTTATTTATCATTTAGTGCATGCATATGGTTTGGATTGAGTCTAAGAGTCTCCATTGCATCTGCATGTTTGTATGATCTTGCATTTGTGTCTAAATGGGTACATGTTTCAACATGAGTTATCAGTATAGGGCTTGCATTAAAGGTGACTATGAGAGTAGATGTGCTCATGATTGCCGTGCTAGGAAAGAGAAAATAGCACGTAAAGTTGAGCTGGAAGATCCAAATTTTGATGGTTATTATAGCTCTAGTGCCTTTTGTGGCTGGTCAATTGACATTGAGTATTATCTTGATTGGTATGGGTTACCCAATGCCGCTAAAGTCCTATTTGCTAGGAAGAAACTCGTAGGGCCAGCTAGAAGCTACTGGGAGTCAGTAGAGAGAAATTGCATGAGACGTAAGGTTGCACTAGAGTCTTGATAAGAAATGGAAGAAAAGCTTGCAGAGAAGTACCTTCTTGAATATTATAGGAACTACCTCCTAGACCAGTTACACAGCCTCCAAAAAGGTATACGTTCGTTCAGGATTACATAGCCACATTTGAAGACTTAACCTGTCGTTGTGACATGAGAGACCACCGTTCCCAGACGATAACAAGATTTGTTTTAGGCTTAAGGTCCAAAATTAAGCATGATATGATCACTCGCTCCTATGATTTGGACACTACTGAAAAGGATTTTGATATTGTCTTAAAAATAGACTTGACTTTCAAAAAATTAGTCAATGCCAAAGCCCGGTGTTCTAAGTGTGAGGGATATGAACACTATGATTATGAGTGCTCCTCAACATGTTAGTATTGTATCTAGTGATGATGTTGACTCGAAAGTTGAGAATATCCACATTCCTTCTAAGACTACTAGTATAATTAAAGATATATGAGTTGATTCTGGCATCAATTCTTTGGCATCAATTCTTGAGAGGGTCATGCTTCCTATGAGGGTACTAGTGAAATAGCGGATGCGATAGTCGAGTCTAGTACATCATTAACTAATGTTCATGATATTAGAGATTCTGCGCCTGAATTAATAGAGTTTGATATCTCTAGTTAGATTTCTAGGTATTCATTTGCCACACCTTTAACAGAGGATGAGATTGATCATGAGAGTTGATTCTAGTGTCGTTACATATAGTGGGCCATCTGAGTCCCTTCGTGCTGATTATAATTTTATGGTCGTACTTATCGTGTCATCTTCTAGTGAGTCATCAGAATTATATGATACAACAAGTGGTTTCTAGTGCTTCTTCGTTTAATGGTTGTTAAGAGTTTATTCATGAGTCCAGTTTACCATTAGCGGGGTTCAATTTATGTCATCCTAGGCATTCCATATATCTCATTTTTTTCATCGTTAGGAGTTATGCCTAGAGTGCCTACTGCATTGCATTTGCCTGTCACACATGATATCATTAAAAAATTAGCAAATTGCAAAGAAACTAAAAATTTTCTGTATATACATATATATGTTGCAGGAATTTGCAGTTGACAGTGAGGTGATTGTTACGAGTCATCCTGAGATTGTGAGAAAGTCATAAACTTGACACACAAGTTCTCCTAGAGTTCTGAGGAGAGTTGCTCTCATGACTGACGAGTTGGACATCCCATTAGATCATGGTATCAGCTCCGTCTTCAGCAGAAATGATGCGTCTCTGTCTACTATCTGTGCCTTGATCGAGCTACCATCTTTACAGTCGACCTGTCACAAAGTCCAGCTCTACTTCCACCATCGTGGCTCAGATTTGATGCACAACCGATGGTTCCAGACCTCCACCATAACTCGATTGAGATGCCTCGTGTGATTGTACACTCGATAGGATCGAGTTTTCCACACCCCCGGGAAATGATGAGAACATCACACGAGTTGATAGTTGTTTTTATGCTTTAGTTTATTTTGAGTTGTTATTTTCTTTTATTGTGTTTTTAGTACCATATCGATTATATCTGGGGATTGGACTTTTGTATAGCCTATAAATATGCCTCATACTTCTTTTGTTGATAGACAATTAAAGAATTAAAATTTTTCTTTAAATTCCTTGAGACATGAGCTCTTGAGATTGTGGTGTGAAGCCCGTGGTGCAAGGGGTGTGAAGCCCAAATTTATCCAACTTTCCTATTTCTTTTATTGAACCCTAATCTTTCCTTCCATTTCTCTTTCAAAACCCTAATTTTTTTTCCATTGATTGAAGGTGATTGTGATCCACCCGTTTTACATCACATGGTTAGAAATCCTGATTTCATTTAGAAGCTAATTAATTCCAAAAGAAGTTTTGCTAAGGTAGAGAATGGACCCGATTGCCAACCTCGGTCCAAAATTCAAGTCATTTTAAGACCCCAGTTTGCTAACCAAACACCCCCCCCCCACCAAAAAAAAAACAGGTTCATAATTACGCTCTATAAATCTGGAATAATGCGAATGCATATCCTCACCACTAAGCTACAATGGTTAATTATTCTGGTGATAAGATACCTTTGGATCCCAGTGACTACTACAAGGTCCTATAAAGGTCCTTAAAGGCCTTAATAAATGAAGTGCCTAATATCACTTCTTCTCTTACAGATCACTCTTACTTTTCAGCCTCAAGGGCCTCATCAAGTCCCTCCAGAGATCATGGATGGTCTAAATCCTCACAAGGAGTGCAAAATCTCATCCAAAAAAGTGTTCTTGATATATAAGTTGTATCAGTGAAGATTAAGCTCACCCAATTCAAAAGCCAATCCATTTTCTTAGTCCCTCTATGTATTTTTGAACCTCTCATTGAGTCATCTGAGAGAACACATCACTTACACTAAGTCATTTAATAAGAACAGCAAAAAGACTGTTTCTCCAACTCGATTCCACAGCAATTTGTTTTGCACAATGTGAGTTGATCATTAAGTAAATCTCAAATCAAATTTCACTTGTATTTCAAGTCTTATCTATTCAAAACTGAGCATCGAATATTTGGATAGGGCTTCAAATCTCAAATTACCATGAGAGTCACTGTTTTTGAAATAAGAAAATGAGGTTGAGAACACTGGGTAAAAAAATCAGAGAACAACTTCAAACTGGGGCTGCCAACCCCAGTCCAAAATTTGTGTGTAAATTTGAACCGAGGTTGGCAACCCTTGGGTTCTACATCAGCCCTTGGTCTGTTCTACTAAATGATATGTTAACTAAAGCCGGGGTTGTCAATGCCATTTTCACATAAAACATTATAAAACTAAAAAATCAACATCTTTGGTTCAACCTATGTGAATCAAAGTTATTCAATTTTATAAATGAAGTTGGTTGATTTTTACAACTTATTTTTAAAAATGGCTTTGTTTATATTGTCCTTAATAATTAAAATATATTATAAGAGTGGATACATTTTTGTAAGATAGGACAGCTACTAAAAGACAAGCTTGTTGTCGCAGAACTTGATACTAATTTCCCATACTCAAGCATGGAATAATCACATGGATGCAATTTGACTCTCGGCTAGAGATAAAAGTTAGCAATTTGCTTTATGGACTACTTGAAAAGTCAGGAATCTCAAGCTATTCAAGGGAATCAAAACCAAAGGCAGAATGTCTTTAATGTGACCCACAAATGAAGTTCAGTACAAAACTTGAGTGCATGTCACAAAGAAGATCTACCAAACAACACTTTGATGTTTTATAGAGATGACAAGAGGCTTATGCTTGCTGACAGAGTTTACCACTAGCCAAAAATGAGATTAAGATATACAAAAAGGAAAGAAGGAAATATGTGGGATTGCAAAGAACACAAATGTGTGTCCACCTAATAAATAAGAGGAAAAAAAGAACAGAAAACAGCCATAGCTTTGCAATGCTCCTTCTTTCAAGAATACTTATATGAAAGATTTAAACTGAAAAAAAATAATAAAGTAGAATCATTATATATGTAAAGGATAAAAACGAGACACAATAAGTGGAGTCAAGGACTACAATCCATTCTTAGTGTTTAATATGCATGTATGACTAAGGAACCTTGGAGTATTGCTTCAGGCAGAATAATATTGAACTTAGACTTTCTAGCCATTACTGAAACTAATATATGATGAAATGTCATTGGTCAAAGCAGCTCACATTCTTATTCATGTTTCACCAGTGAGATAGAAATTTCTATCTTCCATAAATTGGATGATCTTTCCCATGGTTATTAATGTGCACTCTACTTACTAGTCACTTTGCAAGTAACTGACTTGGTGACTTGTCATACAACCACTGTATAATATATATCGGATAGCTCTCTAGAACCTTGATTAGAGTTAATAACAAATATTTTCTGTAGATATATGCATTATCCAAGGATTACTTTATGTAATGCTCCCCAGAAACAAGGACACATCACATCAACTGGATTAAACAAATCACTCAGCAATGTAACTATGAAAATTCTAAACTAACTTAACCAAATTAAAGCACAAGTATTAAACGGTAAGATCAGATTAACAATGACCTGATGGGCACTGCTTAAAGCTGTCGACCGTAAACAGCGGCATATGGCCCACCGTATTGAGTCCCTTGTGCAGAATGAGTTCTATATCCACTGAGATCAGCTTCTTGTGTAGTGCCCATCATCGATTGCCGAGATGCCATAGCATGCTGAGAACTCACATCACCAGCTCCAGGCTTCAATAAAAAAGCATATCAATAAAAAAACCTTGTAACAAAAAGAAAATAAAGGAAAAGAAAAACTAATAAAAATTTAACCCCAACAAGATGTATGCATGCTCACAATTTGACCATATGCCTGTTGTCCAGAGTAAGACTGCTGCCCATATGCACTACTTCCCTTTGAAGGATACATATTTCTCTGTTTTTTGCAACAAATTAAGGTCTCCTGCATCAAAAAACAAAATTTACATATTACATGAAACAACAATCCGCTGTAACCGTTGAAATGAATGTCAGCAAGCTGGCTTCACCAAAAAAATAAAAAAAACAACAAAAACCCTCATTGGTTTCATGATTCAGGATTAAAATTCACATTGAAAATTCGCTAAATATGAGCCAAAAGACAATAATTGTCAATATTGTTCGCAACCGATGAACCCTAATCTGCAACAAACCTAAATTTACAGTTTTTGACGAGAAGATAAAATTATGACAGCTACAATTACCCATTCACGAAATCAAAACCACAAACCAATTGAAAGATGCAAAAAAATCATGTTGCAGATTGGATTAACATCACAAATTGCTAAAAAAGCGCGAAATAATGAAAGCTAACGAGAACAAAATGAAATCTTTATCAAGGAAGGCTGGAATTGATTGAGTGGAGATGAGATATCGAACCTAGAACGCTCCAAACTTCTCGATTGAGAGAGAAGAGAATAGGGCAAATAGATGAAGCTTTTGGGAGGAAAGGGGAGAGTTTTGGTAACAAGACCCGTGGCCTAGGAGACTAGGGTTTCTTGAAGTGCCGTTGGATTGTGTGATCCGGCGGTCCTGCGGGAATGAGGGAATCCAACGGATGAGATTCTGTCACATTGTCGTGTCGGTCTCGCTAATCGCCCCCTCGTTTTCGGGTTCAGATTTAAGACGCGCGCGGGTCGGGCCGAGTTGACAATCATTGTGACCCGGGTGAAAAAGGGCAGGACATTGAGTAAATTACTCATAAATTTCTCAAACAGTTTTCGATTTTTCATTTTTTTTTTTTTAAATACAGACTTTAGCTTGGTGTGAGTAGAATCTGAACTTCACACCTCTCGTCCATTGTTGAATTCAGGAATGACAGTCATGGAGTTGTTGGGAGACAACGCTGGGAGAGAGACCGATTGAGAGAATATTATGGCAATAAGCCCACTAAAAGAATATGCAGTATCCATGTGCCAATTACGGTTCAAGAGGATTTGTTAACTGATCGGGACTAATCGATTCGGGGTTACAAGGTTGTAGAGCGGAACAGGGGGTCTAATGGTCCGAGCTGAAGCTTGATTTGGGACTTGATGGTTGCACTACAAGTTGTTGGGTCCATTTGGAAGTTAGCCCACTCGAGGTTGCCAACTGCAGTGGAGCTTGAGAGAAGAGGCATGCCGACGAGTCCGTTGTGTAACGTTGCAATGCAGCTGCACAGGATATTGTGCCCCTTTGTTGGAGCTGCCTACACTTGGACTCTTTTCTTGCCGGAGTTGGGCTATAACATTCTAAATGCGGTGAGTTCCTCCTCGTTCTGGGAGATAATGAAATGCTCGAGGATAGGGAGTGGGGCGCTAGGAAGGAGAAACTCTATGATTATGTACGTGCTTTGGCACATATGGAAGGTGTCACGTTTGGCTTCCCGAAATACACGGAAAAGACATGCGAGGAGAGTCAGCGACACATATACGAAGGAAAATAACCCATATGTACGCGCTAAGCCTTATGTAACATAAACAAGTTATATAAATCTATTATGATAAATTATGATTACTACAATAATGCATATAATTGTGCACACATTATAGCATATGAATAAACGAATGGTATAAACACTGACTCCAATGTATAGGGAATCAAAGGAAACAACAAGAATAAAAAGAAGGCAAGAATACCGATGATCAACAGAGAGAAATTCCAGACTCCTCGTCATGCGTACGATCCCATCAACACTGAACAATAGAATTTATCATCGTTATACCTAAATATGCAAATTCAAGATCGTCAGAAAGCGACCTAATGAGTGTGTAAAATGAGGGAAGTGTGCGTGTGCATACACATGTATACGTACTGCGATACTACTATGAAAATACAAGATAAAGAATATCATGAATAAAACTTATAATTCATCATTGTAAAGAACATTATAAATAACTATAATATAGGAGATATCTCATCACTGTAATGGAAACAACTAATACTCATATGTGTGTTGTTGGCCCAAAGCCCATCACCCTAGTTTTGATGATGATTAACTCGTGTAATTATAGTAATAATGATCTTGTGTCTATTTAACTTCAGATATTTGATCAAGATCTTAGTCGGTGTTTAGCTTCAACGAAAGATTCGAAGTCAAGTTTTGAAACTAGCACATGTTGATTTAAGAGCTCGTGCATCAAGATCGCATCAAGTACTCAAGAGGAGTCTAGTTCATGGATCAAAGTTTGGACCAAGTCAAGATGGAGAAGAAGTTTTTCAAGAGAAGATTTTCAAGACTTGTATCATGTTTGTAAGTGTTAAGATTTTATTTTTATATAAAATATAAAGGATAAATTAGTTGTGAATTTCCCAAGTTCATACACACACACAAAATTTATATGTGTTTTCATAAGAATAATTTTGATTTTAGAAAATACCGTTTTGGTTTTGAGCTTCAAAGTAAATATCTTTATATTTCATGAATAGAGTTCATCAAAACAAGTTTACATATTTTATATATGTTTTGGATTTCATCCATACACATTGTTAGTTCAAATGTTTAGAAAAACTTAGTTTAATATTTCGAGTTCATGGTTTTTAAGTTTTGTATTTATCAAACTTTGTTTAGAGCTTAATTGTCAAAAAACATAGATATTCATTCTATATGTGTATTGGATCATATCCATACACACTATGCTTCAAATGAGTTTTAATATCTTGTTTTTATATTTGAACAAGTTTTGGAAAAATCGTTTTTCAAATTGAAGATTAATTTTGAAAAATACGGTTTCCGGTTTAAAGATAAAATTCTTTATCGTAAAAATAGTTCAGTATGTTTGTAATATGTGTTGATTTTGATCACACATATTTCTAATTCAAAATATTTCAATAAACTTATTTTTATGGGTTTTATGTGATTTATGGGACTTTATAGGATATTGAAAGACCAAGTTTTAATCCCTTTTTATCCCTGACCAGGCTTTCTGGCGGTCGGCCGACCGGTCGACCAAGACAGAAGTCGGTTGACGGAGCGGTCGGCCGATGTGCACAGAACGCGCACACAACCTTGGCTTGAGGTGGTGACCAGGCGGTCGACCGATCCAGAGAGTTTACTCTCTGAATCTGGCCCCGGTCGACCGGCTTTGCTCTCTGGTTCTTACCTTGGTCGACCGACCGGTCGACCGATAGGTCAAGACCTGGGTGCAGTCGACCGGGCGGCCGATCGGCAACCCAACGGTCATAATATGACCATTAGCCGGTCGACCGGCCGGTCGACCGACAGGCCTATCTGGCCAGATTCTGAGCCATAACAGCTAATTTTTGATCCCCTATAAATAAGGGTTCTCTTGGCCAGTTTTAGACAAGATTTTGGAGAAGTTTTAGAGCCAGTTTTTCTTATCTCTCTTAGAGTTTTTCTCCACTTGTTTTTGGCTAAAACTTTCATATCAAAAGGAGAGTTTTTAAGAGTGTTCTCGAAAGATATTTCTTGAGTTTTCCACCACAGCTCTATCTTGTTTTCTCACACAAACTTGATCTTTCCATTACTATATCAATCATCTAGGGATCCTTATTGTGAGAGTTATTTTGTGATCAAGAGAAATGATCACAAGTTTTCATTCTTGTATTCTGAGGAGTTGTAGAGGTTGTGGCCTCGGTGAAGAGAGTTTTGTGGTGATCGGGTGAAATGATCACCAAGTATTCCAACTTGTGATTGGAGGAGTTGAAAGAGGTGCGGCCTCGGCAAGCTAGTGTGTTTGTGTGTGTTGTTCTTGCGGGAACAAGTGAGGGACTTGCGGGTCCAAGAGTTCTTAAGGGAGCTCGTTGTAGGTGTTGCGGCACCGAGTGATCTTGCTGGATCGATTTTAGTGGAAATCCTTCATAAAGTTGAAGGCGGGGACGTAGAGCAAGTGTGCTCGAACCTCGAAATAATTCTCCCATGTTTGGGATTGCTCATCTCTCTCTCACTTGTTTATATATCTTGCATGCTTTTATTGCTTACATCTTTATATGCTTGATAAACTTGTGCTTAATTGTTATATGATTGGGATTGCTTGCTCACACTTTATTCAACTAAGAGAGTCTTAATGGCACCTCAACTCTTAATCTAGAAGAGTCTAGAGGAGAATGTCCAGAGCCCTTCACCAGGAATTCAGCTACACTCTTTGGTTATACTTTGTGTGTTTGCATAATAATTTTAGTTTGCACAATTAAGTTTTTAATTCCGCATTAGTTTTGTATTTGATTAGCTTGTCACCTATTCACCCCCTCTAAGTGATTTACAATTGGTATCAGAGCTTGATGCTCTTAATTTGGGTCTAACAACCTAGGGTTAAAGATCCTATTTTTTCCTAATCATAATATTTGCATACACATACATGGATTTCATGACACCTCCTATGTTTGAAATTCTTAAACTTCAAACTTAGAAAGTTAAGATGTCTATGTACCTAAAAGCCCTAAGTATTCATGTCTATTTTGCCACCATTAAAGATTCATATTTTGTAAATGGCAAAAATCTTGAGGCTAATGCAAAAGCCTTCATGCATTAAAGTCAACCCTAAATGATGAATATTTATCTAGGGTTTCTAATATTGATTCGATTTTTATAGTATGGAACACTCTTCTCTCCCTTGATGAACAAATGCAATATCATAAGGAGAGTGACTCGGATGAAGGAAGTGTACTTTCAACATATGCTATATGGTCCAAGGGGATGACCCCCTTGAGGTACATTCTAAATCCGAGGTTGATGAAGATGTTAACATGCCATATGATGAACTTGCTATGTTTCGTCAACAACTTCTTAAAAAATATGAATTGTTAAAAATGGAAAGCAAAAGTTTGAAAATGGAAAATGATTTGGTTTTAAAAGAAAAAGATTCTTTAAAAAATAAATTTGAAAATGTTTCAAAAGAAAATGAATCTTTGAAAAAGGAGAATGTTTCCTTGACTTCAAAATTAAATGAAATTTGTGAAGGAAACTATTCATTGAAAAATAAAATTATTTTTGTGGAAAAACAAAAGAAAATTGCTTTAAATGAAAATAAATCTTTGCAAAAAAATTGTTTTACAAGAAAAAGAAAAAGAATTTTGTTTCTCATGTACATGTCTTTCTTCTAAAATTAAAAATGATATATGTATTTTGAAGAAGAACATAGATTGTTTGGGCTCCACTTTGAGTCAATGTACATTTAAACACAATAAATTAGAATCTATGTTTCGTAAGAAACAAGTTTCACATGTTCACGCACATACCCCACCGCATACATCTCATGCACACCATGCTCATACACATCACAACCATATGTATGTTGGAGTGTATAAATGTGCACATTGTGGCCGCAAAAGCCATTTTAGCAAAATTTTATTTTGATAGAATAAATTCTTTAAAATTTGCTAATAACAATGTTTGGGTTCCATTGTTTCTAACCCCCGTGGACCCAAAAAAATATGGGTATCAAAATTCTCACCACTTGTGTTTGATGTTAGTGTGGGCCTCTCACAAAACGTGAGAAGGTTGGTGCCTTGATGGTAGATGAATATGGAGCTAGATGGACATACCTAATTAATGCATTGCTATCAAGGATGTTTGGTGGGAGGATCACCATATTTTATAGACTTAGAGAATAGTTTATGTGGTTTGGTAACTATCTCTAAACTCTTATTTTAGTTTACATGCTTTTACATTGATTTTTTTGCCATGTTGTGGTTTTAATGCTCATTATGTTAAATGTAATGTTATTAGACATGTGATATGCATAGATAGTTTTTGAGATATACCCATATTCATATGAATTCATATTTTTGTGTTCTCACTATTGTTTAACTACTATGTGTATACTAGTTCTAAAATACGTGCATTTAGCCTAATGATCTTTTTTGTTTTATACTTCATGTAGTGATTACTTATTTAGAGGTAGTTTTCGTTAAAATTTGTATTTATACTAGTACAAATAGTGAGCTACACTTAATTATTATGTGTTTGTACTTCATTGCTCATTTGTACTCTTTACATGTACATATGTAACCTAGTTTTGATGATTCTTTCATTTACACTTATTTTCCTATTTTTGTATATGTTTAGCTTCATGTATATGTTATTTTTGTCTAAACATATATATACCTTGAAGTTTGTTTAATTTTGATGAAAAATAAATTTTTATGATTTTCATATGTTTTGATGTTTTGAGCTTTACTGTTTATTTTCATGAATATGCTATTCACATGATTCTTGTGCACTCACATTTCTTTTTGTTTACTCATGACCTTATTTTTATGAGCTAATTTTTTTGTCTTATAGATCTTAAGTGACATTTTATGTGTATTTAGCATGCTTCATGGGATATATGATTTGTTTTCATGTTTTGAAGGATTTTTAACTAGTTTTTCAAAATTTATTTTAAACTAGTTTCTTGATTCTTAAATTGGTAGAGTTTTCAAACATGTTAAATTATTTTTAAAACTCTTATTTTTGAAAACCCCTACCAACTTAAGGGTGGTTGGTTGGCGACCATACCTTGTATGGCTTATTGAACATCTTTTTATCATGTGCATGATAAGGGTGGATAGATATGAGTTATACATGATTTCAATATTATTTCACATTTTTGTATACTCATACTTGATTTCCATATATGTATACTTCAAATTTCAAGTAGTATTTTCATACATACATACTTATTGATTTTGATTGTGCTTATTTTATAATGTCTTTACACATTTTTAATGCACAAATTATGTTTATGCTAAGCTTGATTTAATCCTAAATGTTACTTGGTATTTTTACAAGCTTATGCATTAATTTCAATTGGTATTTTTTTTATCAAAATGTACTTCATGTTTCATCTTCAATTGGTATCAAAAACTTACAATAACTTACAATTGGTATCAAAATTTACAATTTGTATTTGTTTTGTTGACTCAAGAAATTTCAAAATTTCGTTTTAAGTATTATCAAAAATTTTCTTTCAAAATTTATAATATGCATTGCCTATATACAATGGGAGCTTAACATCTCTTTCATATATAGATTCATATTTAGTGTATTACACATATAGTAGAGCTTGACCTCTCTTCCTTATATGATACACGCGTGTACCGCTTATACATTGTATATTATACTTTATGTGGTTAGGGTCTAGTCATCCCTTTACCATGTAATGCATGTATGCAGGGGGAGCTAACTTAACGTCCCTCCTCTTCATGAATGTATATCGTATATACATTTTTATTGTTTGATTGTCTTCACCCCTTTGTTGATGAATGACAAAAATGAGAAGAATTTAGAGAGTTTATATATGCATGCTTAATTTTTGTTGTTTATGCATATATATTTATTTAATTTATGAGCTTTTATTGAATATACTTATTGTTTATGCTATGCATGAGTTAAGGGGAAGCTTCTATGAAGCTTATCTTTAATCCATGCATATATAACTCCATGAGTTTTGTCATCATCAGAAAGGGAGTGATTGTTGGCCCAAAGCCCATCACCCTAGTTTTGATGATGTTTAACTCATGTAGTTATAGTACTAATGATCTTCTGTCTATTTTGTTTCAAATATTTGATCAAGATCTTAGTCTGTGTTTAGCTTCAATGAAAGATTCAAAGTCAAGTTTTAAAGCCACCACGTGTTGCCACCACGTGTTGATTCAAGAGTTCGCACATCAAGATCGCATCAAGTACTCAAGAGGAATCTAGTTCATGGATCAAAGTTTAGACCAAGTCAAGATGGAGAAGAAGTTTTTCAAGAGAAGATTTTCAAGACTTGTGTCATGTTTGTAAGTGTTAAGATTTTGTTTTTAGATAAAATATAAAGGATAGATTAGTTGTGGCTACTCAAGCTCATATACACACCCACACAAAATTTATATGTATTTTCATAAGAATAATTTGATTTTAGAAAATACCGTTTTGATTTTGAGCTTCAAAGTAGATATCTTTATGTTTCACGATAGAGTTCATCACAACAAGTTTACATATTTTATATGTGTTTTGGATTTCATCCATACACATTGTTAGTTCAAATGTTTAGAAAAACTTAGTTTGATGTTTCGAGTTCATGGTTTTTAAGTTTTTGTATTTATCAAAATTTTGTTTAGAGCTTAATTTTCAAAAAATATAGATATTTCATTTTATATGTGTATTGGATCATATCCATACACACTATGCTTCAAATGAGTTTCAATATCTTGTTTTTGTTTTTAATAAATTTTGGAAAAATCATTTTTCAAATTGAAGATTGATTTTGAAAAATACGGTTTCTGGTTTAAAACTTAAATTCTTTATCGTAAAAATAGTTTAATATGTTTGTAATATGTGTTGATATTTTATCACACATATTTGTAATTCAAAGTATTTTAATGGACTTATTTTTGTGAATTTTATGTGATTTTATGGGATTTTATAGGATATTGAAAGACCAAGTTTTAATCCCTTTTTATCCCTGACCTGACCTTCTGGAGGTCGACCGAGCTTGTAACGCCCCGATCCCGGCGATACGGGGACGTCACTGCAACGTATATACGTAAGTCCGAAGTACCTTCCCGTATATACGCTAAGCATCAGTACAGACAAGAATCAGAGTACGGAAGCAAATGGTGCATTATACATTCCAACACATATATATACAATCACAGAGTTATCACCAGAGGTGATGAATATTACAATAATAATACATCACAGATATGCGCAAATGCGAGAGTACAAAAGATATACATATGTGAATGGTACAAAAGGGAGCTCACATACAGGTCTACAAGGGAAAGTACAAGAGTAAACAGAAAAAGGGCACTCACGAGTTTGCTAAGAGGAAACTCGGGAGGCATGCAGGGGGCCTGGAAGGATGTGGCTCTGGACGGTCGGCTGGAGATCCACGCTACCGCTGCGCCACTCTGAGCGGTAACGGGGAGATCCTCACGCTCCGGGCTCCAGGACCTGGACATGAGAATCCAGGGGAGTCAGTGAAACTCCCCAGGCGAGTATGATATAATGCCAGGTGGCGAGCCAAGGGTGAGTACAAGAGTCAAGTACAGAAGACAGGAGGGTTAGAACACAAATGAAGTATATATAAGAACGGGTATAACGTAACAATCGTAAAACAGGAAATCCGAAGTAAAACTGATCACAAGCAAAATTGATTGTATACGCTTAGGTTACGGTCCCATGAGACTAGTACATCGAAGGATAATCCAAACAAGGAAACCCTCATCTATATACCGTTATCTCATGCCACCGAATATCTAAGCGTATAGAATCAGAGTTGCAAAGTAGTCATAACAAGAATACATAACAGATGTGACAAGAGTGCATAACAGGTATCAAAACAGGAATCATAACAGTGATCATAACTGGGGTCACAGGAAAACACCTATTATTATTATTACTCGTCTGACCCATATATCTCGGTATGTGACCTGGTGCACGGCCAACCCACATACATCCATATATAAGCAAGTCGAGGGTTGTTAACGGAAGTAGATGGAGAACTGATAGAACTTCTTATAGTGGTTTCCATACACCTGGAACCGGCTTTGGAGGCCCAAAGTCCCCCTAACAGTAATATCATAACACTTACCGCCAGTATATATATATATATATTATATATATATATATATATATATACATACTTTTATATCCCATCACTATAAGCAAGATATCATTCCGGCATCCATCACTTCCTCCCATACCCATACAAGTTGTCCTTTTTATGGTTTATTAACAGAATTATCAGGTTACGGGAATAACTGGACATAACAGTAATAATTGGATTCTAGAGGTGGCCCCCACGGATTCAAGAGGTGGCCCCCACCGAGTAAGGTGTGGCACTTTGTTCCGTGTGGCACTTAGTTCCATAAAACAAGACAGGATTCCCGTAAACATGACAATTACAAAGTCAGGTGTATCATGCTTGGTTTTAAAAGATAGCATGACAAGGTGGTGGTATATCAAGTAACATGCATACCAATGAGATCGATATAGTCCGGGTCAGTCATGTCATAACAAGAGGGTCTAGCAAGGTAGTGGCATGCCAGGTAGTCAGGTGATAACATTCTAGATGGTCAGGTGATAACATGTGTTAAAAGGAAGCATGTAACTAACAGATCTGAAATAATAGCAGGGCAAGTGATAACATATCGGAAACCAAGAATACAACGATCACGAAGGGTCTGCCACGCATAGTATATGATAAAGAAGTAAGCATATCAATAGCATGGCACAAGTACAAGATGAAGCTACCATAATATGAGCAATTGTAGTGCAATACATGAATATGGAAATAAGAAGCGAAATACTTATCGACCGATGAAGCGGGGGAAACTCAAATAGAGAAGAGCGAGACTACTCGCCTAAACCACCAATATGCCAAAAGATCCAAAATCCACGGAAGCTCGGGATGCGCCACAAAACCTGATATAAATATGTAGAGAGAAGAGGAGAGAGAAAGAGAGAAGGTAAGATGATGTTTGTCAAGTGACAAGTCAAGCAATACCAATACATGATATAAGGCTAGAGGGTAAGGTTCATATTCAAGAAAGGAATCAACTAAGACAACCAGCTAAAGTTAGTCGACTAGGATGGAAGAGTAGTCGACTAATAGTGGAGTTAGTCGACTAACAGTTTGGTATAGTCGACTAAAACTGGGTTCCAGAGAGTTGATATTCTGATCCAGGAAAAGTTAGTCGACTGGGTGGAAAGAGTAGTCGACTAACAGACATCTCAAGTCGACTAACAGTCATGTCAAGTCGACTAATACTGAGTAACAGAGAGTTGGGTTTCTGGTTCAGGAAAGGTTAGTCGACTAGGGTCAAGGGTGTAGTCGACTAAGGGTCTCTAGTCGACTAGGAACTAAGGTAAGTCGACTAATACTGTGTTTCCTAGAATTGTGT
This sequence comes from Agave tequilana, assembly GCA_038442645.1. Lineage (NCBI taxonomy): Eukaryota > Viridiplantae > Streptophyta > Magnoliopsida > Asparagales > Asparagaceae > Agave > Agave tequilana. Next base: position 49,164 of record JAVJIF010016394.1, read on the forward strand.
TTCACAGGACAGAATAAGTTAGTCGACTAATGTCTAGGTCTAGTCGACTAATCGTCTGGAAACAGTAAACAGAACAGATTTTCTAGGGTTTTGTGTTTGATAATCAAATGGCATGATTTGAAGACCTAAGCATACATGATATGAAAATACAAGCACCCTAAGAATTATCCAAGGCTTGGTGAAGAAGAACACTTACCTAAAAGAAGTACAAGGTGTTGGAGTGATGGTGGTGGTGATGGAAGTTGATGATGAAGAAGAAGGTGGAGGTTGGAGGCTTTGTTGTTGGTGTTGGTGACCTTGTGGTGGCTTCCCATGGTGATGAAGGAGGAGGAAGATGACCTTGGTGATCTCTTGGGAGTTGGTGGTTGTTGTTGTGGTGATGGAGATGAAGAGGAGTTGAAGGAGGTTAGGGTTTTGGTGGAGAAGAGATGGTGGAGAGAAGAAGGAAAAAATGAAATAGAAATGTAAAGGAAAAGCATTTATATGTTTTGGATTTTATGAAGGAGATGCAAATCCAATGGAAGTGAGGGGGTTTTTGTGTAAAAAGGGGGAGGGTGAGGTGTCCCTCACTTGGCCACTTGGCCCGGCCATGGGGGAGAGAGAGAATGAGTGGGATTTAAAAAGGATTAGGTGAAAGTGAGTGGATTATGTGGAAAATTGAATTATTGGAAAATTGGAAAAGCTTTGGTTAGTGGAGGAAGGAAAGAAATAAAGGAAAAGGAAAAGGAAAATAAATTATAATGAGAAGATGTTTTCTTGGAAAGGAGATGAAAATAATGGAAGTGGCGGATTCCCGGGATTCAGTTGCGGATGCGGAAATCTTCCGGGAAAATACCGGAATCGTCTGAATTTCAAGTATCTCGAAACGACCCGAAATAATTACCAAAAATCAAGAATATTAAACTAAGAATTATAGTGAAATCCGTTTTAAGAAATACTTTATAGTTTTAAAACTAAAAATCCCGGAATCAGTTACCTACCGACTCCGATGGAATTTTCATAAAATCATAAAATCCTCAGAAAAAGAATGTAGGTAGAAAATATGATTCTAAGGATAAAGCCTAAAGGACCATCATGAAATTCCAAACTGTTTGAGAATTAAAAATCCAGGAATCGGTCAGCGGCACTGGCCGACACCGTTTTTGAAGACTTTCATTTTAATTCCAGAAAAATCTAGAAAATCATAGAAAATCTAATATATTGGAAAATGATATTTAAAACTAAAAATCGGTCAATTCTAATTATCAGAATGTCTAAATCGAGTAATACTCTAGGATCGGGCCTTCGGTTCAGACTAGGGTTGACTCCGAATCCACGAATCCAAATCCAAGACAAAACAGTCATATAAGGAATTCATAATACAGAATAAATACAGGAAACAAATCGAAAAAATACGACCGAAAATCTGATACGCAACTAAGTACGTATTCCGGGAACGGGGTATTACAGAGCTAGAAATCGATGACCGACCGAGTGGTCGACCGATGTGCACAAAACGTGCACACAGCCTTGGCTTGAGAGCAGGTCGACCGCCCGGTCGACCGGCTAGAGAGCTTTGCTCTCTGGTTCTTGCCTCGGTTGACTGACCGGTCGACCGACAGGTCATGACCTGGGTGCAGACCGGGCGGTCGACCGGCAACCCAACGGTCATAAATATGACCGTTGGCCGTCGACCGGCCTATATGGCCAGATTCTGAGCCATAATGACTAATTTTTGATCCCCTATAAATAAGGATTCTCTTCCAGTTTTAGACAAGATTTTGAAGAAGTTTTAGAGTTAGTTTTTCTTATCTCTCTTAGGGTTTTTCTCCACTTATTTTTGGGCTAAAACTTCCATATCAAAGGAGAGTTTTTAAGAGTGTTTTCAAAAGAAATTCCTTGAGTTTTTCACCATAAGTCTATCTTGTTTTTCTCACACAAGTTTGAGCTTTCCATTGCTATATCAATCCTCTAGAGATCCTTGTTGTGAGAGTTATTTTTGTGATCAAGAGAAGTGATCACAAGTTTTTATTCTTGTATTCTGAGGAGTTGTAGAGGTTGTGATCTCGGTGAAGAGAGTTTTGTGATGATCAAGTGAAGTGATCACCAAGTGTTCCAACTTGTGATTGGAGGAGTTGAAAGAGGTGCGGCCTCAGTAGGCTAGTATGCTTGCGTGTATTGTTCTTGCGGGAACAAGTGAGGAACTTGCGGGTCTAAGAGTTCTTGAGGGAGCTCATTGTAGGTGTTGCGGCACCGAGTGATCTTGCAGGATCGATTTTTAGTGGAAATCCTTCATAAAGTTGAAGGCGGGAACGTAGAGCAAGTGTGCTCGAACCTTAAAATAATTCTCCTGTGTTTGCGATTGCTCATCTCTCTCTCATTTGCGTTTATATATCTTGCATACTTTTATTGCTTACATCTTTATATGCTTGATATACTTGTACTTAATTGTTATATGCTTGGGATTGCTTGGTCACACTTGTATTCAACCAAGAGAGCCATAGTGCCACCTCAACTCTTAATCTAGAGAAATCTTGAAGAGATAGTCTAGAACCCTTCACCGAGAATTTAGCTACACTCCTTGGTTATACTTTGTGTGTTTGCATAATAGTTTTAGTTTGCACAATTAAGCTTTTAATTCCACATAGTTTTGCATTTGATTAGCTTGTCACCTATTCACCCCCCTCTAGGTGACTTACATGTGTAACCTAGCATACGTTTATAATCTGTTGATTATTATTAATCTAACTAATGTGGTATTTAGTTGCATACCATATCACAATCATGTTCCTACATATCAAATAAAGTTATTTATTATTGTAATTGCCTGCAAATGTAGTGCATGTGTTTTAGAAGGGTACCATGCAGGTCCGGTGTCACAGTTTAACATCCTTGGCACTGAATCAGAACGGATCGCAAGGCCCTAATAACTGAGACCACAACCCCACACAAAAAGAATAACTGATGTAGAGCCGTAATCCAGGCAAAGCCCTAATTATTGATAACTGAATACTAGGTTGCCAGTACTACCTTGGTTCTCTATGGTGGAACCCAACTCGGTTAATCTTCCTAAGTCCTTCCATAATACACGACATGCATTATCAAGCATTTACCCCTTTTTCTGTGTTATGGTGTCTTTTATTAACATGCCAATAATATATTTTAAAGTGTAATAGTAACCGAATGTCTCCAACTTTTATTGACGTCAATAATAGCTGATAACTCTCAACTGATAACTGATATCAGACAACTGACAACTGACATCTATCGTAGAATACTAGAGAAATAAAGTCGCTAATAACAATGGTGTCACTAATAATTGAGATCAATCAATAATTGTTGTAAAACTCAGGACTAAAGTTACTGATATCTATGAGATCATTGTCACAATATAACTCTATATTTACAACTGACTAACTGAATATCCTCGAGCAACATGGAACCTAAAAATCTATATTCTAGTACTCAACATCAACAATAGCTCATCAGTGCTCAGACAAACTAATCAGATCTATTACAACCAATAATCCACAGTCAGTCATAGTACATATCGATATTTAAGGTAAAGTATTCATACTGTTGGCCCAGAGGCCTTTCACTCTAGTTTTGATGATGATTAATTCATGTAGGTATAGTTTACTAATAATCTTGTAATGTTTAGTTTCAGATACTTAACCAAGATATTAGTAGGTGATTAGCTTCAACAAAGGTGTTTTGGAGCTTTCACATGGTTTCAAGAGCCCGAGCGTCAAAGTTCATATCTAGCACTCGTTTGGAGTCAAGCTCGGTGGATCACGTTTGGATCGAGTCGACTTGGAGAAGGAGCTCTGCAAGAAGACTTCGGTACGGTGTTATGTTTAGATCCATTATTAAAGATTAGATAGTGTGGTATGCTCAAGTTCACAACACACACACGTTTCATATTTTGGTTTTGGTTTTTGGTTTCTAGTTTATCGATCTTGGTTTTCATGAATAGATAGAATCAAAACAAGTTTACATAGTTTAATGTATATTAGATTTGTTCTATATACATGCATGCTTCAACTATTTAAACAAACTTAGTTTGATAGTCTATTTCATGAGTTTGGAGTTTTTGTATTTTAACAAAACTTATTTTTGGATTTATTGTCAAAAACATTGATATATATCTTGATATGTATATTGGATTATATCCATATACAATATGCCTCAAATGTTGTTTCATATCATGTTTGTATTTGGATAAGTTTTGGACAAAACGATTTTCCATTTCAAAATCTAAGTTTTGGAAAATACGGATTTTGGTTTTCGGCAAAATTTTCATAACACAAAAAGAGTTCAAAATGTTTGTAACTTGGTTTCATTTTTACTCAAACAAGTTTGTATTTCAAAGAGAATATAAGAACTTATTTTTGTAGATTTTTAGAGATTTTATGGAATTTAATAGGATAATAAAAACTCAGTTTTTAAATCCTGTTTTTCAGTCTGCCAGGCTCTGGCGGTCGACCGGACCAGGAGCCGGTCGACCAGAACGGTCGACCAGATGTGCACAAGACGTGCACAAGGCCATATCAGTTGGCCGGTCGACCGAGGCGGTCGACCGACTGAACGCAACCCACTCTCGGGTTGTCCCGGTCGACCGGCCAGGGTGCCGTTGCTCTCTAGTTCTGGGCACGGTCGACCGGGCGGTCGACCGGCAGGCTCAACGGTCACTTTTTTGACCGTTGGCCGGTCGACCGGCCGGTCGACCGGAAGGTCAAAACAGACCTTTCTGCCTGCCAACGGGCAGATTTTTTGGGGCCTATTTATACCCCATTTGAGGGCTGTTTTGGATAAGGTTTTTAAAGAGAAAAATTCTAGATCTTTTCAAGTGTTTTCAGTAAAAAGTTTTTGAGTTAAAATTCCTATTCTCTATTTGTTTTTAAAGTGTTTGTTATTTCAAAGAAAATAGTCTTTTGGGAATTTGTTTTTTGTCTAAAAATTCTATATATATTTGGAGATTTTCCCAAGTGATTTTCTTTGTTAAAAAACTTAGTTTTCCACACTTGAGCCTATCTTGCTTTCCTATCTATTAGGATCTTTGTTTTGTGAGAAAGAGATTGGTTTGTGGTCTTTGATCACTAAGTTGTAAACCTTCCTACTTTGTGTTATCCTCTTGTGTAGAGGTTGATTTTTGGAGTGGTGGCTTTGTGCCCTATCCCTCTAGTGAGAGGTTGATTGGTTGTTTGGCTTTGTGCCTATCCCTCAAGTGTGAGGTGATTGATATTAGTGGCTTTGTGCCTAACCTCTAAGTGTAGAGGTTGTGTTTGTAATTGAGAGAGGAGTTGTGTACTCCCGGTTGTATTGTCCCAAATCCTCAGTGGAGGTTCCCTGTGTGGGAGTCCTGTGTGGATAAGTTAGTGGAAATCCTTCTGTGTGAAGGCGGGGACGTAGAGCTGTGTGCTCGAACCTCGAAACAAATCTCAGTATTTGCGTTTGATCATTTAACTCTAACTCTCTCTCTCTCTCTCTCTCTCTATCTCTCTTCCTCTCTCTCTCTCCTCTCTCTCTTTCTTTTATATTATGCCTTGCATTGATTCATATTGTCATATCATATTTATATGCTTGGTTGTGATTGTTTGTGTGCCTCACTTGTGTTTAACCACGAGAGTTTCATATAGCACCTCAACTCTTATTTAGAGGAATCAAGAGGAGTTAGTCCAGATCCCTTCACCGGGAATTCGACTACACTCGTTGGTTACATTAAATGTGTTGCAATTAAGTTTTAATTTTCGTATTTTGTTCATTAGATTAGCCGTACACCTATTCACCTCCCTCTAGGTGTACTTATACACACGTATGATCATAATCCAACCATTATCAATCTCATCTTAATACTAATCAAGATCTAATGTAAAGAATATAAATTTCAGGTCAACTCCAACTTTAATTAAGTCCATATACAGATTCAAGCATAAAAAAAATCCAAGTATAAGTTTCATTAACCAATAAACCTCTAATTTCTATTAATCTGCTCTAATCATCAAATTTAATTAAATTATTATCTGAATTATCACTAAATAAAGGAATGTCAAGTCTGATAAATAATTCTCATAAAATATAACCTTTAACCACAATCATAAATCAATCAAACTCAAGATCAATCCAATTATATTCTAACGTTCATCACAACTGGGTTAGAATCTGAAATGGTGAATGATTTCACATGAAATGATAGAACTCTAATGTCTCGGTAATAAAGTATCAAATTGATTGAGATTTTATAGATTGAAATAAAGTTCAGAATTCTTAGTCTCAATGCGAATCCGCTGTAGCAAGGGCTCAAGCGGGTCGTGATCCTCAAGGAGGGACTGCGATGGAAGCGTTAAGAAGTTATCTCTAAAAATTATCTTTTTATTATTAAATAGTTAGAAAGGAAGTGGTATTTACAATGGGTGGTAGAAAAGAATATGGAGAAGTTGGGATTTAATCTACAAAAAGAAAAGAAAAGAAAAGAAAAGAAACTTACCTCTTTAGTCTGCTTACCGTTTGAACCGTTGCGATGATTTACCTTTTCTTGGAAGGCGTACAAGCACGGCTTATGGGATCGTCCGCCTTCTTAATCTACTCTACGAAATAAAAAAAACAAGCTATGAAGACCTGTTCATCGCCATGGGCCGTCAAGGTTCCTTCTTCGGCTAGGTATTCTCGAAGCAGTTGGATCTCATGGTGGGCAAGACATTAGAGAACAAATAGAAGGAAGTAAATACTGAGATACACAAGATTAATAAGAAGAAAACAATACAAAAATAAAAGCAAACCTCGATTTGATTATTAAACAATGGTGGAAAAATAGAACTTACACCGACTGTCACCATCAGTACAAGTAGATCCCTTCCTCCATGAATACATCATCTCCTCTCAGTTTTTACAAAAAGAAAATAGAAATTTACAGAGGAAAGAAAATCTAACCTAAAACCTAAAACCCTAGCTTTGGCCCTTGGCTCTTCGCTGGACGCTCTGTACGTTGCACTGCAGGAGATATTTATAGGTGCAGAAGGCCGAGGAGTCCTGGATGAACTTGCCCATGAAATCTGGGATTCTAACTCATCCAGAATGCCGCGCTTTTGCCGCGGTTCCGCGGCACTTTAGTGGCTTCTGGCCACGTCCATCTGGGCGCCTGCTTCTGGAAGTTCGATCCTGGCTCTAAATATTGGGATATGGATATAACTTGGAAATCAAGTTATCTAGACTTTGTATTCTCCCAATCTCTTTTAAACGAATTTCCTTCTCATCTTTGGCTTTTATGCCATCCTGCAAGAGTTTAGGGTTGGGTAGAATTCTATCCTTCCCTCATCTTTGATAATTGCAACTTTAGCCCTTGTATAATTGCACTTTGACATCTGATATTTGCACTTTGACTCTTGAGCTTCAAATATGGGCTTGGATCTGGGCTTTGGGCTCTTTAAGCTTTATTTATTGTTAAAATAATAATTCGAGGTCTGCACACAATAAATTACAAATTATTAATAAATGTGCAGAATTAAATGAATAAATTGAAAATGTGATGGTAAATATGATGATAAAAATGCACTTTTCACTACCAATCACACCCCCACACTTATCTTTTTGCTCGTCCTCGAGTAAAAACAAAGAAAAAGAAAAAGTTAATCTAACCTAACTCACTTTCGTAGGAATCACGATTGCACTTAGCACGTGCAACAAGCGTTAACCTCTAGGTTACCCTAGAGGACGAGTGTTGTCTCGTGAGGGTTTTCAGCGGATTGCACCCACAAAATCCATAAAAAGGAAAATATTTGAATTATTATTGAAGAGACTAAGTAGTCTATAAGTTTTAGGATTATCATTTTTATTCATTCTTCAAACCTAGTCTTTATAAAGTCAATTGTTATTCATTTTAGGTAAGGATTAAAATTGAATTTCTAATATAGTCTTTTTCGTTACCAAAATCATATGCATCCTTATGAATTTTACTAGCAATTCCTTAACTTGGACTCTCATGCCTCTTTATTATTTTTATAACATCATCTAATTTTCTTTCGTGTAAGTATCAAGGCTTCTTGAGGCCCTCATACCTAACTAATTGACTATTAGATGTGTTAATATAATTTTTTTTTTTTTTGGCATGTATAACTCATCTTATTTTCTTTCGTATAAGTATCAAGGCTTCTTGAGGCCCTCATACCTAACTAATTGACTATTAGATGTGTTAATACATGTATAATATTTCTCAGTTTTCTTAGGCTTTCTAATCCACCCATAGCGACAGTCGGTGGCGAACCTCGAGCTCGGGGCTCCCAAACCTTCGGCTTTAGGGCACCAGGTGAAAAACACCCCGCGGACTCAAATCGAATGAATTAGGCCACAAAACTAAGGACTTTATTTTTATTTACTCACTTTTAGGCATGAATACTTATGCTTCTTGAGGCACATGTATCAGCTTAATTGGCGATATTTTTTTTTATTAATATTTTTTTTATATGAGGCACAAGGTCTTTTGTCTTAGAATCCTAGATATGCATTAGGTATGCACATTTCATTAGGTAAAATCAAGACTAATTATTATTCAATTTCTCTCTTATACCTAAAATTTAAACAATTTATTTATTTTGACCAAGTTTTTAGAAATCCTAATCATGATTTTCCTAATCCTTAAAACTAACTTAGATTTCTTCAAAAAAATAAGTCAAAGTATTATTCTTTTTATAACATTTTTTTTTTTTTAAAATTTTTTTAGATTTTTTTTTTTTTTTTTAGCAAATTTTTTGTTAGTTTCTACCTATGTTAGTATGTTAGTAAAGCCCACCCCCACACTTATCTCATGCATTGTCCTCAATGTATGAATGTATGCATGTATGCATGAAACAGAACAAGGGAAGGCGGAAGTTACCTTAGGGTGGTGGTTCCGGAGGTGTCTAATTGGTCCACGAAATGCGGCCCAAACAAGATAACGTGGTAGTTCACGGGACCTACCTTTATTGACCTCTTTTTTATTTACATATTTACAGTCCCCAGAATGAATAGGATCATGGAAGATCCTCTCGTGAAACTTACTCCTTTACATGACCAGTCCTGGAAAATCATCACAGAGTCATGGTCTATACCTATGTCCAAACAAAAGAATGTGACTTGGTAAAATGGTTGACTTAGACTCAAGAATGATAGGTTCAGGATCTAATACCGACTCAGGAAAGAAACTCAAATCAGTAAAGGTTCAGGAGTCGGGCTAGGATCAAGAAGTGGGTCCAAGTCAAGAAATTGAAACTCAAGTCTACAATCATTTTCCCACAATGGAATGTGACTCAATGTTGGTGATTCAAGTTCAGGAATGATAGGTGTGGGAATCAAAACTGACTCTAAAATATTACCTAAGTCGGGTAACAAAACAGGAGTCAATAATGATTCGGGAATTTGAACTTGATCATAGATTTGGGAATCTAGGTCACATATCTCATTAGTTTCAATCTCATAAAAATGGGAACTTGCCAATTTTTCCATGGGACTTTCAAAATTGCACAATTGTCAAGTTCAATATGATCATCAAAAATGGGTGATTCAATTTCATGATCTATGGGTATGGGAATAAATGTTGGCTCAGAAAATTGGTCCAAATTGGGTAAGGATACCGGAGTCAACATAGATTCAAAAATGGAAACTGAATCGCAAAGTTGGGGATCGGGTTCACATTCACAATCTAATTCAATCTCATTGAAATTAAAACTAGCCAACTTGTCCAGGATTGGGGTTGAGCAAGTTCATATTGATGTGATGAAATTGAATTTTGATCAAGTCTCTAGACAGAATGATTCTTGGTTCCTATCAACTTGGTTGGTTCGCTCAAGAATGTTTGAAAGTCTAGAAATTTGATCATTCATTATATCTTGCAACCGATCCACTTTTTCTTCTAACCCATCAAATAGATCAATGGTGGACTGAAACCTTGGTGATGTAGGAAAAGACGTATATGAAGATACTGGTTGAACAGGTGGTTGACCATATGGCTCAGGGTATTGAATCCCCATTGACTCTGTGAAGAGTAGTGATGATTATTTCAATCTTGTTCATAGTATTGGGACTGGGGCATGTAATGATTCGGATAAGACCAATCTGGCACACTAGGTGGTCAAAGTTATGATATGCCGGTTGGTAATATCCGAATAAGAGGTTGGTGTGTAACATGGATCCTCATTAAAATTGAAAAAATTGTTGTTATAGGCCATATCACACAATCACAAACAAAAGAAAAAAAACAAAAAGAAAAATTTCTAACCTAAGTTAGGGTAGACCTAGACCTAAACGACTCCTAACTGGTTAGACTGTCCACGGGAGGTATGGTGTAGACTTTGACCACAAGTTAATCAGCCAGGTCGGGCAAGAGTGGTGGGAGGTTTTCCGTCAAAGACGTTCCTTAATTAAATAACCACCACACTTCAGGCTTTCGGCCCTCAATCCCCTTCCTAGACACTGATTTGGCAGGAGTCAACTTCCAACACCGTTCCCCCTTAGGATAATCTCCTAATTGAGTCCGAGTGTCCCTAGGGCCAACGTCTACTAATTTTTATGTTAGGCTTGGGTTAGTGAGTGCTCGGGATATGATTTTTGGGCTAAGGAAGGGTGATGAAATCCCCACCTTATCTTGTTAATGGGTTATGCCCTTAAGATGAATTAGTGCAAGTGTACAAGATAAATAGATAGAATCACTCAAAGCAGAAAATCAACCAAGAGATGAATCCTATTCTACATGCAATGCGTACGTACCTTGCTTCTCCAGCACTCTTCAACAGTAAAAATAATTGAAAAGACACGTGCCTAATATGCAAACGTCTAATCACTTTTTATTTTTAACAACCAATGATTTACTGTTGAATTATTAGCAATTTACAGGTATATCACAGAACAAAACAGAATAGAGCAGTAAGCAGTAATCTCAAATTTCAGCAATCTGCAAAAAAATGAATTAGTAGTTCACTGCACTTGCCGCGGATCCGCGGCTCTGGCCGCGTTTCCGCGGCAAACTTGCAGGCCCTCGTGCTCTGCCTTCGAGGGCAGAGGCACTGGGTTGCTGTATGTCCTTGCTGCTGCTCTGTTTCTGTTTCCTGTTCTCCAAACCTGCAAACAGAAAAGAATAAAGAATTATTTAAAAATTAAAATTTTGTTTTAGAGATAAACTTACCGTCCCTCCCCGGCAACGGCGCCAATTTGTGATTGAGATTTTATAGATTGAAATAAAGTTCAGAATTCTTAGTCTCAATGCGAATCCGCTGTAGCAAGGGCTCAAGCGGGTCGTGATCCTCAAGGAGGGACTGCGATGGAAGCGTTAAAAAGTTATCTCTAAAAATTATCTTTTTATTATTAAATAGTTAGAAAGGAGTGGTATTTACAATGGGTGGTAGAAAAGAATATGGAGAAGTTGGGATTTAATCTACAAAAAGAAAAGAAAAAAGAAAAGAAACTTACCTCTTTAGTCTGCTTACCGTTTGAACCGTTGCGATGATTTACCTTTTCTTGGAAGGCGTACAAGCACGGCTTATGGGATCGTCCGCCTTCTTAATCTACTCTACGAAATAAAAAAAACAAGCTATGAAGACCTGTTCATCGCCATGGGCCGTCAAGGTTCCTTCTTCGGCTAGGTATTCTCGAAGCAGTTGGATCTCATGGTGGGCAAGACATTAGAGAACAAATAGAAGGAAGTAAATACTGAGATACACAAGATTAAATAAAAAGAAAACAATACAAAAATAAAAGCAAACCTCGATTTGATTATTAAACAATGGTGGAAAAATAGAACTTACACCGACTGTCACCATCAGTACAAGTAGATCCCTTCCTCCATGAATACATCATCTCCTCTCAGTTTTTACAAAAAGAAAATAGAAATTTACAGAGGAAAGAAAATCTAACCTAAAACCTAAAACCCTAGCTTTTGGCCCTTGGCTCTTCGCTGGACGCTCTGTACGTTGCACTGCAGGAGATATTTATAGGTGCAGAAGGCCGAGGAGTCCTGGATGAACTTGCCCACGAAATCTGGGATTCTAACTCATCCAGAATGCCGCGCTTTTGCCGCGGTTCCGCGGCACTTTAGTGGCCTCTAGCCACGCGCTTTGGCGCGTGGCCTCTCCTGGTTCGTCCATCTGGGCGCCTGCTTCTGGAAGTTCGATCCTGGCTCTAAATATTGGGATATGGATATAACTTGGAAATCAAGTTATCTAGACTTTTATTCTCCCAATCTCTTTTAAACGAATTTCCTTCTCATCTTTGGCTTTTATGCACATCCTGCAGAGTTTAGGGTTGGGTAGAATTCTATCCTTCCCTCATCTTTGATAATTGCAACTTTAGCCCTTGTATAATTGCACTTTGACAATCTGATATTTGCACTTTGACTCTTGGGCTTCAAATATGGGCTTGGATCTGGGCTTTTGGGCTCTTTAAGCTTTATTTATTGTTAAAATAATAATTCGAGGCCTGCACACAATAAATTACAAATTATTAATAAATGTGCAGAATTAAATGAATAAATATGAAAATGTGATGGTAAATATGATGATAAAAATGCACTTTTCACTACCAATCACAAATTCATATACATTTAAATGTCAAGTTTACATCTGATCAATTATTTTGAATATATCTAAACTCTCATATCATATAATAATCCATGTCTAGTTATCCACTGCATATCTGAAACATCCACTCTTCAACTAACTCAATCTCTCCGATCAAAATTTAATTATCAAAACCAAACTATAAATCATAACAACTACAATCATTTATAAACACTAGAAATTAAGCATAACTAACTAATAACAAAATAGATAAACACACAACAGAAACAAACACTCTCATTAACTAGGTAAATGAACTATTCACAATAAATTATACGAATAAGGTGATCACTCACATGAAATAATAAAATAATATATATAATCAAAATAAACACTCTCGATAAATATACTAAAACATATAAATAACACAAACACTCACAGTCAAAATAAATAATAATAACACAAAATGTAAACACTCACGACCAATTAAATAATGATAAAATATTCAATAAACAATCGCATAAAATGATAAAATAAAACACACAATTAAATGAACAAATAAAACAAACACTCGCGAGCAAATTAAATAATAATAATATGAAATGTAAACACTCTTATGAAATATATAATAATTCGCACAATTAGAATAACAAATAAAGCAAACACTCACATGAAATAAAATAATGAAACACATAATTAAAATAACAAAATAAAGTGAACACTCACAGTCAAAATAAATAATAATAATAATAATACGAAATGTAAACACTTACTCCAATTACATAATGATAAAAAACACTCAATAAAATAAACACTCACGATAAATATGCTAAACATACAAACAAAATAAATACTCACGATAAATATGCTAAACATACAAATAAACAACACTCACTAGCAGAATAACTAACAACGACATGAAACATAAATACTCACACGAAATGATACAAATAAACACAAATAAAATAAACAAATAAAGTGAACACTCATATGAAATATCGCAGATCTGGGTACTAGTTTGAAAACAGGTCGGATCTATCTCCACTCGGATATGATTCTCCACCCGTCTAGCGTGTCGGTACTCTGCAAATAAAAATCTGGATCGAGTCTTCTGCTACTGGGTTCAGATCTGGAATAGAGAAAGATACAGGGAGAGAAAGATAAAGAGAGAGATGGAGAGAGAAAGAGATACACATAGAGTGAAGGGTAGAGTGACACCCACGCACGCACATGGTGCAGGGAGAGAGATGTTAGGCGACATCATAGCGGCGGCTCGCGGTGACGGAGGTGGTGTAGGCCGCGTGGTGGGTTGGAGAGGTTAAAGGAGCGCGAAGGGGATGTTGGTGCGACCATGAGTTCGACAGTAGTCCATAGAGGAGGCAGAGGGTGCCTTGGGGATGTAGCAGGCGGTGATGGCTTTTTTGGTCTGCGATTGCTATGTCCAAGCTGAGGAGGTGAGGGAGATGGGAGTGGGTGGTGGGTTTGGAGGAGCTCACGAGGACAAAGGGCAAGCCGCGGAGGAGGGCAGGACGAGGAGGTGGAGCGGTGGTTGGTTGGATCCAGGAGAAGATGGAGGTGGTCTGGTGGTACAAATGGCCGGCAGAAGAGGAAGAGCGGGAGGTGAATACTGACGGTGGCACTCGTACGTAGAGGAGGACGATTGCGGGTTGCTCACGCGGTGGTTCATGCACGGAGGAAGAGGGAAGGGGAGATAGTGGTTGAGGGCTTGGCTTGGGTGATGGGTTGGCATTGCGTGGCCGTCGGCGTGGAGATGGGCATGCCAGAGGTGGAAGATGGGTGATGGGTATGGAAGAAGGAGGTGAACGGAGGGGTGGCTCGAGGTGGAGGTGATGCGAAGGAGGAGAAGAAGTTGATAGAGGACGATGGCTCTAAGAGGCGGAGATGGTGGTGCTCAGATGGTGGCTCCAAGGAGGAGGGAGGAAGAAGAGAAGGAGATAGGTGAGAAGAACAACGGCTGTCGAGGGAAGGATGGAGAAGAAGAGATAATGAAGTGGATTAGGGTTTAGATTAGGGTTAGGTTTAGGATTGATGGAAGAGATTATATGTAGGGAAGATTTGAGCTTTGTGTTTTGGGTTTGTGGGCTAATAGGCTTGGGTTAGGATTAAGAGAGAATGAAATAATAAGAACTATAATAATAATAACAATAATAATAATATTAATAATAATCTATAATAATTGCATATTCATAAAAAATATAATAATCAATGATAATTGTAATGCCTCGATCCCGTTGGTGCGGAGACGTTACTGTGATGTATATACGCAGGTCGAGAATACCCTCGCATATATACGCTAAGCATCAACACATGCAAGAATTAGAGTGTAGAAGTACGCGGTGCATTATACATTCCAACGTATGAGTATAATTACAAGTTTCCACAAGATATGACAAAATATTACAAGGATATTACATCACCGATAGGCGTAAGTGCGAGAATATAAAGAGATATATACTTATAAACAGTACAAAAAGCGCTCACGAGTTATAAAAGGAGAACTCGAGAAACGAGCAGAGGGCCCGGAAGGATGGGGCCTCGGACTGGTCAACTGCTGATCCACAACTGATAAGGGAAAGGAATAGTGGAGTAGAATTGGCACAGATATTCAATAAAAGAGAGAAGGTTTAGAGTCAACCTTAGGTGCTTAATCACTCCGAAATGTATTCACAATGTGTAATGTACTCCTTTCCAAATCACCGTAGTAGCATAAACTATACGGGTTGAATCCACAAGGAGAGCTCACGATGGAAGCTTTACGGTTTGATGTTGAAGAAAGACAAACGAAAGTTCTTCTTTGTTTCAAAAGAATGAAAAAGACATGGAAAATAGGTGAAAGAATTGGTTGTGATTTTGTACATGAAAGTAAAAACGATGAAAAGAGAATGAAAAGAATTTGAAAACAAGAATTGCTTTTAGGAAGAAAACTAAAGTAGAGAAAACTTGCAAAAGACTTGTAGAATGAAAAAAGTTATGACTAGCTAACCTTACTAACTTGCTAACTTACTAATCTCCATTAGGGTGAAGCATGCCTCATGTTGATTCATCGGCAAGTGTTTGTCTTGCTTGTTGGTCAAGTTACTTTCCCCTTTGATGGATGGGTGATCATCTTGGACTTGTCTTGTAGCCTCATTGATTTCATCGGCTCTCAAGATAGAATTTCATGGTGGAATCGGGGAGTGTCACCCAAGGGATGCTAAGGAAGAAGATACAAAATTCATTAGACATTCAAGGCCATACAACAAGTTAGCATTGAAGTAAGAAAGTTGTACAACAAATAGCATATGTTTGGTGTTCCATCTCCATATTCCATCAAGGCACTTATTCTAAGACAAGGCTCTAAATGAGGCACACATGAATCATATGGAGAATTACAACAAGAGATTGCCAAGAATGAAAGTAACCCATCGGGAATGAAAAAGACTCAACATTCGCAAGATTAAGAATTAGCATTCACCCAAGAGTTAGAAGTTAGCAAGATTAGTTGTTAGCTAGTCATGTTAGAAGAAGTTAGCTATCCATTACAATAAAGAGAAAACAACAAGACATCATGCTATGAAAGTAAAGCTTGAATGAAATAAAGCAAGTAATGAAAAGCACTAGAAATTGCAATAGAAGAGAAAGTAGATTGGATTAATTCTTGCTTTGCTTCAAGTTGTCACCCCTTGATTACAAGCTCTCACTTTCTCACTATCTCTCTCTTGCAGAATTTCTAGGAGGAAGAAGAAGACTAAGAGCACTAAAATCTAGAGAAAAGCTAAAAATTACAAGCTCTTTCCTCTATTCTCTCCTCTCTTTTTTTGCACTGGCCCTGATGGTCTATTTATAGGCCTCAGGAGAAGAAGGCTCCAGAATCAGACAGCTGGGGATCAATCGCTGGCTCAACAGCCAGATAACTGCCGCGGATCCGCGGCCAGAGCCGCGTTTCCGCGGCAGAATCTAGGCCGTTATTCCAGCAATTTCTGTCGCTGGTTTGTTACAGGTTGTTATCCACGTTGGCGCTTCTAGAAGGCTGACTGGGCGCATGGATGAATCCAGAAACTGGGCTATTCTTTTGGGCTTCTCTTTAGGCCTTTAATTAATCCTTTTATTCTTGATATTTACATGGATTTGTGGGCCTCTTCTCCATTAAAATATGGACGTGCAAAAATAGAGAGAAAAGGAGTAAAAAACCTTTATTGATAATATGCATAATATAGAGGTGGAAGATGATGCAAAAATGAACTATAATCACACCCACATACCTAGCTTTTGCTCGTCCCCGAGCAAAAAAAAGAAAGAAAAGAAAAATCCTAACTAGATTATTACACCACTTTCGTAGGTGACACGATTGCACTGAGCACGTGCAACAAGCCGTTAAACCTCTAGGTTACCTTAGAGGAGGAGTGTTATCTCCTGAGGGTTTTCAGTGGATTGCACCCACAAAATCCATAAAGAAAATAAAAGTGTTAGTGAAAATTTTGATCCATGTTTTAAAAGATTCTTACTTGAGTTATAGGTTTCAGGTTACCCTAAACTTGTCATTCCTCTTATAAGCTTCTATTTAGAGTTTTGTTTTTCAACTTAGGTTAAGTTTTTAACGAAGAGATCAAAAATCGGATTTTGCATCAATCCTAGTATATATACATCTATAAATATGAAGGATCTTTCTTAGACTAAGTTTATTTATTTACTAATATATATAACATTTTTTTTATTTATTTTATATACAATATTTATTTAATTACATTTCCTTAGATTCCTTAGGCTTTCTAATTTACCCTTGTAACGAGCCTCTTACCGATGACTCCCAAACTAGTCGGTCTTAGGGCACCAGATGAGAAAACATCCCTCGGGTTCGATGACTCAAGTAAACTAGGCCATGAATACTAAGGACTTAACCACCTTTAGGCGTGACTTGCCATGCTTCTTGAGGCACGGCTAACCCGCTTAATTAGTTGCTAAGTATTTATTTAGTTATATATATATATATTTTCTTTTCTTTTTTTTATTATTATATATATATGTAAATAAAGTCACAAAGTCTTTGATTAATCCCTCAATATGTTTAATGTATATATCCTAAAGAAAGAATTAAAATCTAGTTATCTTTCTGATCCTTTTTTACTTAACCTAAAAATCCAACAAAACTCCTCTTTTCAACTTATAATTAGAAATCATAGTTAAGAGCTTCCTTAATCCCTAAAGTCAAGCTTGATTCTTTAAACATGGATTAAGAATTTCCCTTTTTTTTAATATTTTTATTTTTCTAAAAGAAAAAGTAAAATCTAAAAGAAAATAAAAAAGAAAAAGTAAAATCTAAAAGAAAATAAAAAATCTACAAATAAAGGTAAAATCTAAAAAATAAAAACCTAAAAAGAAAATGAAAATCCTAGAAATAAAAAGCCTAAAAAGAAAATAAAAATCCTAAGTTAGAATCTACCTCCCATACCTATCTCATGCATTGTCCTCAATGTATGCAAGATAAAAAGATGCATGAAATAGGTAAAAGGTATGAAATCACTCCCTCCGCCGTTTTGGACCCGCGGTGGTGCTAGGTCCAGCCGACTGTGATCGTCTGAGCCCCGCCTCAATGAAGTCCAACCTCGAGGATTGCTCCTCCACCTTCTTTCTAAGCCTGACCTGCCCCATAAAAATTTTCTTCATGCCCTTCCAGATGGTGGACATGAAGGCTCGTGAATCTGTTGGGGGATCCTGACGCCAAAACTCAGGCTCATCTTCCTCTTGAAGACTCTCCTCAGAGGAGGACTCCACCGGCACATCTTCAGGCTGGACACTAGGAGTCCAAACCGCGTGCAAACAGCTATTATAGGAGCTGGTGGGTCGCTCAGGTGTCACAAACACTCGGTCAAAGGAATCAAATACAGAGTCTGGTAGGAAAGTCCTACACAGACGCGTAATCAGAATAGGATGGGAGTGTTTGGCACCCCGAGTGCGGGAGGAGTTGGCAATGATCGCGTGGAAGATGACCTTATTTAAGCAGACCGTGTGTTGCCTGGTCATTAAATCGTGAATTATTCGCAACACCGGGCGGTTGAAGGAAGTTGTGTGGTCCAGCCCTAAAATGTTACGTTGTATCCAGCGTCCAACGCAGTGTACGTTCCTAAAGGTAGTGCTGGCCTTAAGCCCACGGTCCTGCTCAGTGCAGCGAGCCCCCATGAGTGTCATATAATCGATCAGTGGGAGGGGATCGCTGTGCTGTGGGTGAATGGGGACATGTGTGTGTTCCTCAAGAAGAGGAAGAGTGATGAACAAGTCGCCTAAGGCATGTGTACGGTGAATTGGTATGTGTGTGTGTTAACAGATGCATGGTCAATATTAGTGTAGAACATTGTCACCAATTCGGGACAATAAAAGGCATCGTTCTCAGAGTTATCGTACACTAACGTATACCAATCCCAAGCCCTAATTCGATCTAGAAACATATGGCCATACCCATTCGGATCACATAATATTTTCCCAAAGTCTTTCTCAGCAAATATTAAAGGTGCCATGCTAATAAAGCAATAAAATTAGAGAGATCAAGATTCAAACCGCCCCCGGAATTCGTGGGGGGGAAAACAAATCTCGATCTTGCAGAGGGCACAGGAGATGGATTCGGGAAGATGTGGCACCAGATCGGCCACCAGGGAACAAAATCGATCGGTGAAGACTTTGGCGGCGCTCCAGAAACGTCAGTACAGCCGCGGATCTGCGGCTCTGGTCGCGGAGTCGCGGCTTTCTTGGAGAAGCAGAGGATCGGGAAAATTTGGTAAGCGGCGCTTTGAGAGGGGTTTCAGATCTGAGGTTGATTTTGCGTTTGAGGGAGTAGAAGTGGGTTAAAGAGGATATTTATAGGAGGGAAAAGATTGGGAGTTCCACTTTTATCCCTAGGTAAAAAGATATTTACAAACCTAGGGACTTGAAATTTTGAAAGAAGGAGTTTGAAAAGGAGTTTGACCCTAGGGAAGAGATGTAAAAACCTAGGAGTTTGAATTTTGAAAGTTGTGAAACTCTTTTAAGCACAAAAGTCCCTCATTTCTTTTTAATTCTTTATTATTATTATTATTATTATTTACAAAAGTGTACAAAATTATTTACAAGGAATATGTACAGGTGTGTCCATTGCCTAGGCTATCCTTTGGTCATTTCCCTCTGGCCCGTTTCCCATCGTTCCAATGTGTCTGTTTGCGCGGGCTCAGTTGGGAAACGAGTGCAATTATTTTCTGAGGCATTTCCAGTCTCAATGGCTTATTGTTATTCATCCTCATTTCACCACAAGGTTCACTGAAAATTTCTTCATCACCACTTTTTCACTCTGAACTTCTTCATTCCCATGTTAAGAAATTCCAGCTCTTCTCCATACAAATCCTCAAAACTAAGGTCAACATCTTCCTTCAGAGTTGTACAATTAGTTAACCGACCCCGGGTTGGCTCATCCAGACATATGATTTCATCAGCGAAGAGGTCTTCAAAAGTTATATCAATTGGAGGTTCTTGAATCATATCCTCATGGGATACATTCACAGTTGGCTCACTGAAAGTGAAGATATACAAATCAAGTTTCCCCTTTTGAAAGGGTACTCGGATAACAGGATTTTTCACTTCAAGAGAATCACAAACTTGTGACTCATCTTTACTTTTTTCCTCACAATTGTTTCTGACAAAGTTAACCTCGAATGTTTGATCTTTAATCCTACGAGGTTGCACGCTGAAGACATTCAATTCTCTAGTCATATCCCCAAAAGTTATCCTCATTGACCCATTCCTGCAATTTATGATGGCATTTGTTGTGGCCAGGAATGGTCGTCCCAAGATGACAGGAGTTTGAGCCCTATGATTGGTATTAGACACAGGTTGTGTCTCAAGAACTACAAAATCCACAGGGTAAATGAACTCCCCAACTCTAACAAGAATATTGTGAATTTTCCCCTTGGGTCTCTTGACAGAGCGATCAGCCAGTTGTATCGTCATTTGGGTAGGGCGGAGATCACCTAACCCTAATTGTTGGTACACAGAAAAAGGCAGGATATTGATACTGGCCCCTAAATCAAGTAGTGCCCTATTAATGGTAGTCTGTCCTATGACACAAGAGATTGTTGGGCTCCCTGGGTCTTTGTATTTCTCCGGAATTGGCCCAGTGAGCAACTCGCTGATGTTGGATACTAGGAAGACTTTCTTAGGGACTTGTGTTTTCCTCTTCTTGGTGCACATTTCCTTTAAGAATTTTGCATATGATGGCACTTGTTGTATGGCATCAAGAAGAGGGACATTGATTTGGACCTTGTTAAACATTTCTTGTATCTTCTCCATATGAGCATTCAACTTGTGATTTGTAAGCCTATTTGGAAATAGTGCCCTAGGCTTATAAGGTTGCTCATCGATTTTTTTCCTTGACTTTTGAAGTTGATGGCTCTGAACTAGAAGATGGATTGTCAGAAGTTGGTTGTACTGGAACTGGAGGGGTTGACTTTGGTACTGGATGGGATGGTTGAGTAGAAACCCTATTATCTACCTGTTTTCTAGATCTCAGGATATGAATAGCGTTGCAATGACTGGGGCCCATGTCTTCCACTTCATGCAAAGGGAAGTGATTTTTGGGAATGGGCATTGGCTGACTTGGAAACATTCCTTTTTGTCTCTCATTGAAAGAATTATTCAGTTGCCCAATTTGGACCTGTACTTTGTTCATATCCTGTTGATGGTTCTTCATTAGGGTTTCTATCATCTTTTCCAACTTTGATAGTTTGTCATCTGAATCATTCTGGGGTGGATGTTGGTGATATGAAGACCGGAAGTGTGTTTGATAGTGTGGTGGGCTCTGATAGGATTGTGATTGTGGTGGACTTTGATATGGATGAAAATTCGGTGAATTACGATTGAGACTGTGTTGAGGAGGCTGAGCATTATATGGATGTGGAAATGGTGGCCTATGTTGCTCAGGACCAGACTGACTCCACGAAAAATTTGGATGGTTTCGCCATCCCGAATTGTACGTATTGGAGTATGGATTGTGATTGGGTCTGGTAAAAGCAGCATTCGTATTCTCCTGATATGATTGAGACTGATATACAGGACACTCCTCGAATACATGGTTGAGGTCATGACAAAAGGTGCAACCCGATTTGACCATAGGTGATGGGTTGACCTGATTAACAGCAGAATGTTCCCGTGATTCAAACAGTTCTATCCTCTTCATTAATTGTGTGATCTTGGCTTCAGCAGCTATAGAGGATTCTATGGAATGCATACCGGTTCTGGAAGTAGTGGGAGTGGGTTTATCTGGGCATGACTCCCACTGAATGGTTTTCTCAGCTAAAGCTTCAAAGAGATCCCACCCCTGATTCTCATCTTTCTTCAAAAATTCCCCTTGGCACATGGATTCAAGGAGTGTTTTCGTTTGGTAATCTAGTCCGTCATAGATAATTTGGCATTGACGCCATTTCTCTATGCCGTGATGAGGACATTGGGATAGAAGATCTTTAAAGCGTTCAAAATACTTCCAGAAGGGTTCGTGTGATTCTTACTTGAATTGCATGATGTTTTTTCTCATGAGGGCTGTCTTGTGAATGGGATAAAATTTCTTAAGAAAGACTTTTACAAAATCTTTCCATGAAGATATCGAACTGGCGGGAAGATTGTAAAGCCATTTCTTAGCAATGTCCTTAAGCGCAAAAGGTATGAATCTTAACCTAACAGCATCCTCAGTCAATTGGGAAATTCTCATCATTACACATACTTCTTCGAACTCTCAAATGAAGAAGTACGCGTCCTCAGACTCTAAACCATGAAATCGTGGAAGGTATTGATGAATTGTGGTTTCAGCTCAAAATGATTTCCATTGGTAACAGGGAGAAGAATGCATGATGGAAGGGAGGTGCGAATCGGATAGAATCTGTCTTGAAGCGAAACGTTGTTTTCCATTATGTGAAGTGGTGGTGTTGGTGCAAGTGTAGAAATTCTAACAAGTCTTGCAGAATTTGGATCCCGGTACCACTCTTGCATATACAGTCACAAACAACGTTCACCGATCACACCAGCGAAAAGAAAAAATAACAAACAATAAAAGAAAAATCAATCCCAAGCTATCTAGGATTCCTGAACCTAGACGACTCCTAACTGTTCGATGAACCAAAGAAGGTTGTTGCTTGAATCAGACCACAGCTAATCAGCCAGGTAGGGGCAAAATACGGTGGGAGGTATCCGTGCATAAGCAACGGGCCTTAATTACGCCAAACCACGGTATCTTCGAGGCTTAACCTCTTAATCCCCAGCCTTAAACACTGATTTCACCGGAGTATGAATCAAAATCAACTTTCAACTTCAGCCGATCTCCTACTGAGTCCGGATGTCACTAGGGCCAACGTCTATCAGATTTTATTAAAAGGCTTGGGATTGTGAGTGCTGGGATGGTGGTTTTTGGGCTAAGGAAAGGGTGATGAAATCCCTACCTTATCTTATTTATTGGGTAATGCCCTTAAAATCAATTTTGTGCAAGTGTACGATATAAGCAAACAAGGTTCACACAAAGCGATATAAATCAACCAAGAAGTGAGTCCTAATCAAAATGTAATGCGCACGTACCTTGCTCCAGCACTCTTCAACAGTAAAGTAAATGAATTGAAAAGACACGTGCCTAGAAATGCAAACGTCTAATCAATTTTTAACTTTGCAACCAATTTTTTACTGTTGATTATTAGCAGGAATATGGTGAAGCATACAAGAATTAAGTATTGCAGAAGCTGTTATTTTGCAGAGCAAGCAACCCTGCAGAAAATTGTGAGTAGTTCACTCTTCTTTGCCGCGGATCCGCGGCTTTGGCCGTGGAATCGCGGCAAATCAGAGGGCAACTGGTCTCTGCTTTCTAGAGCAGAGGCCCAGGGCCACTTATATGTCACTGCAATGCTAGGTTTCCTGTTTCTTCACCTGTAACCTGCAACAGAGAAGAAAGTTCGTTTAGTTCTTCAATTGAATCAAAACCGTTGCTCTCCCCGGCAACGACGCCAAAAATTTGATAAGGGAAAGGAATAGTGGAGTAGAATTGGCACAGATATTCAACAAAAGAGAGAAGGTTAGAGTCAACCTTAGGTGCTTAATCACTCCGAAGTGTATTCACAATATGTAATGTACTCCTTTCCAAATCACCGTAGTAGCATAAGCTATACGGGTCGAATCCACAAGGAGGGCTCACGATGGAAGCTTTACGGTTTGATGTTGAAGAAAGACAAACGAAAGTTCTTCTTTGTTTCAAAAGAATAAAAAAGACATGGAAAATAGGTGAAAGAATTGGTTGTGGTTTTGTACATGAAAGTAAAAACGATGAAAAGAGAATGAAAAGAATTTGAAAATAAGAATTGCTTTTAGGAAGAAAACTAAAGTAGAGAAAACTTGCAAAAGACTTGTAGAATGGAAAAAGCTATGACTAGCTAACCTTACTAACTTGCTAACTTACTAATCTCCGTTAGGGTGAAGCATGCCTCATGTTGATTCATCGGCAAGTGTTTGTCTTGCTTGTTGGTCAAGTTACTTTCCCCTTTGATGGATGGGTGATCATCTTGGACTTGTCTTGTAGCCTCATTGATTTCATCGGCTCTCAAGATAGAATTTCATGGTGGAATCGGGGAGTGTCACCAAGGGATGCTAAGGAAGAAGATACAAAATTCATTAGACATTCAAGGCCATACAACAAGTTAGCATTGAAGTAAGAAAGTTGTACAACAAATAGCATATGTTTGGTGTTCCATCTCCATGTTCCATCAAGGCACTTGTTCTAAGACAAGGCTCTAAATGAGGCACACATGAATCATATGGAGAATTACAACAAGAGATTGCCAAGAATGAAAGTAACCCATCGGGAATGAAAAAGACTCAACATTCGCAAGATTAAGAATTAGCATTCACCCAAGAGTTAGAAGTTAGCAAGATTAGTTGTTAGCTAGTCATGTTAGAAGAAGTTAGCTATCCATTACAATAAAGAGAAAACAACAAGACATCATGCTATGAAAGTAAAGCTTGAATGAAATAAAGCAAGTAGTGAAAAGCACTAGAAATTGCAATAGAAGAGAAAGTAGATTGGATTAATCCTTGCTTTGCTTCAAGTTGTCACCCCTTGATTACAAGCTTTCACTCTCTCACTATCTCTCTCTTGCAGAATTTCTAGGAGGAAGAAGAAGACTAAGAGCGCTAAAACCTAGAAAAAAGCTAAAATTACAAGCTCTTTCCTCTATTCTCTCCTCTCTTTTTTGCACTGGCCCTGATGGTCTATTTATAGGCCTCAGGAGAAGAAGGCTCCAGAATCAGACAGCTGGGGATCAATCGCTGGCTCAACGGCCAGATAACTGCCGCGGATCCGCGGCCAGAGCCGCGTTTCCGCGGCAGAATCTAGGCCGTTATGCCAGCGATTTCTGTCGTTGGTTTGTTACAGGTTGTTATCCACGTTGGAGCTTCTAGAAGGCTGACTGGGTGCATGGATGAATCCAGAAACTGGGCTATTCTTTTGGGCTTCTCTTTAGGCCTTTAATTAATCCTTTTATTCTTGATATTTACATGGATTTGTGGGCCTCTTCTCCATTAAAATATGGGCCTGCAAAATTAGAGAGAAAAGGAGTAAAAAACCAATTTTTATTGATAATATGCATAATATAGAGGTGGAAGATGATGCAAAAATGAACTATAATCAATGACGCTACCGCTGCGTCACTCTGATCGCTAGGAAGTCTACCAAGGTCCAAACTTTAAGATCTAAACATGCAGATCTAGGAAAGTCAGAACTCACCAATGAGTGACAAGATGAGTACCAATTGGCATGCATAGAAGGCATACATGTATCGATAAATTCGAAGAGAAAAGCCTGCATAGAAAACTATGTCGTGATCACATACACACAACAGTATACAATGACACATCAAGTAATGTATCAAATACAAATGTGGACAAAACTAATTATACAAGCTCAGACTTTGGATTCATGAGATTGATACATCGAGGGGATAATCAAACCAAGAAAACCCCACCTATATACCATATACCCTATGTCACCATCATCTGAGTTCATACAACCTGAGTTGCCCTCAGCCTAGCAGAATAGGAATCTCAGGAGTAATTATTGTGTCCTAGAGATCATATACAGGTTATGGATAGGATAACTTAATCTTACAATAATAACAATCAGCGTCGCATGTTATTCTAATCATTCTCTTTCAGTATGCCATACCACTGGCAGTTCACGCTGGGTTCGCACTCCCGTGAAACCCATTTGAACTCTGATATACAGACACCAATATTCAGTTGAGAAAGTGATTCAATAACACCCGCTTCTGATTTTATTATAGTTTGGTAGTTAAGTTATATCTAATGTAGGGTCATGTGTTGAGTCACAAGCATGCTGGTATAATCAGTAAATAAGAGGTCAGAAAATCCCATGTAGCAACCTAGAATCATATTTAGCAAAATAGAATGTCCAGCTAAAGTTATATGGTATGAATTGTTGGATTATAATAACGGCGCAACTCATGTGCTGGAGTAAGTTATGTGCTACAATTTAGGTTATCCAATAATAAACATCAGTACCGTCTGATATTCAATTATCTCCTTACCAGTGTCTCATGCCACTAGTAGTCCGTACAAGGATGTGTGCTCTGATAGAATTCATTTGGATCTGATATGTGAGTACCAGTACTTGAAGAAGGAGAGACCAAATATCTCACGTTCCTAATATTATTATGTTACGTGTCAGGTGCTGGATCAAGAGGGCAGGAAAACCACGAACGTGGTAGTGGATACCAAGAGGTGGCCCCTACCACGTATGCGGTGTGGCTCTTGCTCCATATGGCACTTTTGCGGTGTGGCTCTTGCTCTATATGGCACTTAGCTCCACACGATATGCATTCCGGGTAACAGGTGCAAAGAGGACGCGATGTGGATACCTAGAGGTGGCCCCCTGGATACCAAGAGGTGGCCCCACCACGTGTATGGTGTGGCACTTTGCTCTGTGTGGCACTTAGCTCCACTCGCCATCCGTTTGGGTTCAGGTACATGAGATGTGATGTCGGTAATAAGTCAGGAGTGAGATATTAGTTGTCGGGTAATTAACAGGTCAGGTGACATGATACCAAAAAACATATAATTAAATATTTCAAACTTTTCACAACCATTAATAGAAAAATAGATAAACTGTCAAGCAGGCAATTAACAAGCAAGCGAACATCCAAACGGAGCTAAGCAAGCTGGAGGCGCGGACAGCAAATAGTGTAATCATTAAAGTGTTTGACGGAGCTACTGGAACGACTCAGCTTAGAATGCGAGTCAAAAATCTGGCAGAGTTTCGCCTAGGCGAATCTAGTGATAAAGCGTTGAGCGCTAAGCACGCCTACCAGGCGGAGCTAGACAAACCCAGAAGGTAAGTGCATTCCCAGTAACTACCATGAAACCCATAAGGGTACGAGACCTAAAACCTATTGGGGAGCCATCTCGAAAATGGGCTAAATGAAATCCTGAAGGTTAAAGTATGCCCGAGGTCTAAGCGTACTCCCGGTAGCTACAACAAAAACGATAAGGGTACAAGGCCTAAAACCTATTGGGTAACTATCCCGAGAGTGGACAGAAACCTAGAGTCTGTACAAGGGTAGCTGCACTGTTAGTATCACACATGCATAAGTATAATGTCATCTACACTATTACAAGTATTATAGTACATCAGTCCAATACAAGTCATGACATATCCACAGAAATACAACACACCCACGCTGGTACAATACACAACACCGGTTACATATCCACTACACCAATAGAATACACTAATACAAATACACAGCTCTTCTAATACAAATCACTCATCGAGACGGGGAAACCCAGAAAAGCGAGAACACTCACATAAAATTCTACAGAAAATCCTGCGAAATCTTTGAATCCAAAACACATGTGCACGCTACCATTAAATATAAAAATATAAATATATTTTGAGAAAGAATTGAGAGAGGAAGAGGATAATAGAGAGGACCATGAGAGAGAAAGAGAGAGAATAGAGCCACGGCCTGGTTGGGCTTGTGGCTCACAGTTGTGGGGAGATGGGTGAGTCAGAGAGGCGCCGGTGGCCTGTTGGCCTAGCTAGCCGTGGCCAGAGGAGAAAGAGGGAAAGAGGGAAGCTCGGGAGGAGAGGAGGATGTCGGTGGAGGTGGGAACGGTGATGGTGAAGGAGATGGTAGTGGTGATCTTGGTGGAGGTAAAGGAGATGGAGGAAGTTGGGGATGTTGGTGGTGATGGTATAGCCGTGGAGAAGGTGGTGGCGCAGAAGGTGGTGGAAGTGGTGGTGGATTGGGTCGAGTTGGTGATGGATTGAAGAAGAAGGAGTTGGTGATGTAGGAGGTGATGATGGAGGAGGAAGAGATGGAGTTTTGGGTGTTTTTGCTTAGGGAGGAGTAGCGACTGGGCTAGGGGGCTCGCTCAGAGGTAGAGGCGCCGGTGATGGTGGTGTTACCGAACTTGGTGGAGAGGAGAGGCCAAAATTGGTGGAGGAAAGAGAGGAGATAGAATAGAAAGAGAAATTGAGAGAATTTTTAGAGAGAATTGAGAGAGAGGGAGAATTTGAGAGAGAGGGAGGGAGGGAGGAGAAGGAGGCACTGTTGGTGTCGGCTATGGCAGGAGGAAGAAGAAGAGAATGAAAAGAAAAGAACGAAAAAGGAAGAGATAAGGGGGAGAGGGGAGTAGATATTTTAGGGGTTTTTTGTGTAGTGGAGAAAAATGGAAAAGAAAAAAGAAATAAGAGAAATAAGAGAAATAAATAATTGGAGGAGAAAAAGAGGAAAGGAACAAAAAAAGAAAATATTCAAGTAAAACTCCAGATCAGGAAAAATACTGAAAACACCAGAAATGTCGGAAATATGGAGTAACTCGAAAAGTTCTTCAAAAAGTCTCAAAAATAGCAAATATTATTTAAAGGTAAATGGTGAAATCGAATTTCAAAAATTCAATTCCGTTTTCAAAATTAAATCCTGAAATTTACTGGCAATACCAGTCGACACCAAATCCGGCCGAATTTTGATAAATTCAGGAAACTCTTCAAAAATTTGTTTAGATAGAAAATACAATTCTAAAACATAATATGAAAGCGGTTTTCAGAAATTCAACTCCATTTGTAAACTAAAAATCCTAGAATCGATTGGCGGCATAGGTCGATACCAGTTTTGAAGATTTTCAGAATAATTCAAAAAAATTTTAGAAAATCAGGAATAAAAAATATTAGAAAATAATGTTTGAAACTGAAATCGATCAAATTTGACTACCAAAAAACTTTAATCGATCAGTACACTGGGATCGGGTCCCCGGTTCAGACTCAAGTTGATTCTGAATTCAGAAATCCGGATCCAATATTAAGTAATGTATATAAAATCATAAAACAAAAAAATATGAGGGAAAATTGAATAAATATGATTGAAAAATCAAAACACAAATCTAGGTACGTATTATGGGAACGGGATATTATATTCTGCCCACCTTATAAAAATTTCGTCCTCAAAATTTCGATGAGGGGAAGATGAATACAGAAAAGATAAGGATGAGAATTATACCACTTAAGATATGAATAACTAAAGGTAACACTCATAATTGGCTGAATAATGAACTCAAGAATTAGGTGGCTCCTACACTTCCTGCCGTATATAACTTCGAATGGCACTATATTAATGCAGACCTGATAACTGTTAATAAGAGAATTGTGTCTGAAAAATTATACCTAAAAATCTGAATAATCCAATTGGACTGCCCGATCTATCTGAGAGTCATAAGACAAGCTGAACACAATAAGAGTCGCTAGCTTCCCAAAGACTTTACCAGAACTGCGATCTGAATCTCGTGTCTCTGTCCGACACAATAATAACTGGAATATCGTGTTGCTAAACTTTCTCTCTTATATAATTATCTACCAGAACTTCTATACACTGACCCATGCTGAATAATATAAAATATGCTGACTACGAGACTAGCCAACTTTCACTGCCTAAATTCTATAGAATCGCTAGAGCTAACTTCTTTTTGAAACGCCGAGACCCAAGAATACAACACTTACCTGTCCGAAACTTATACTTTTCTACTGAACATGAAGATGTTCTTGATGAAGAGCCTGCAAGGAGGTTACTAGATATTCTACCTATTTCTGTTACTTTGGAATAAACCATAATATCATAGATAAAGAAAACCTGATAAACTAATCGTAGATATATAAATGAAGAACAACTGATAATAACAAGTTTCGGTTGTTAACACTGATTACTCTATAAGGTATAATTGAGGATTTATAAGAACTGTAGAAAGTTCTAGATACTGACTTCTAGATGATAACCTGACTGCAGATTAGACACTTAGAGAATGCTCAAACCCTGCAAAGTTTGTCGAATAGATCATCAATAAAGATTATAACAACTTGTTCAGATACAATGAGAAAACGCGGTTCATTAAATCCATGAAAATATGTTAGGCGGGAGAAATCTGGGGAACGAGACTAGATGGTAAGCTCTGATAGAACTAGCCACGAGCGAAACCAAAGCCAGGTAGGGCCATTGCGTAACACAACGTCAAGCGCTTAGCACTAGGATGCGGCGGAGCTAATGCTCTGCCAGGCTCGCGCTAGGTGGAGTTCACACGACAAAGTCAGCACATTTCACAGCGCTAGATGCTAAGCACCAGGGTGCAGTAAGGCCCACGTCTGGTTGAATTCGTGTGGCTAGAACACGACTCCCGATTGGTGAGGCTGGCGAGGTCCGTGATTCATCAAACCATAAAGACTGTTGGGCATTATGGCTCAGAAGGACATGATCAAGAATTCATACTAACTGAGATGAATCTTGAATGCTATCTTCAGGATATCAGTCTTATGGCAGATCAATTCTGAGAATACCCGAGTCCTGTGAAGTTAATAGAAGAGATCATGATCATTCCTGAAAAAATATAATTAAGCACTCTGTAGCTCTGTCTGATAAAAGTCCTGATTTTGAAAATTCATTTTATTCTGACGTTCCTTATGCAACAGTACAGTCTATCTGTCACAACATCTCCTATCTATTTATATCTTAAGTTAGTATAAAGAAGATGAGAGCTGAAAAGTGAAAAGATGGAATGGAGACGAACATTGAAAAGATAGGAACAACATGAAAAGGAGGTAAATATGAAAAACTAAGATTGAGGATAATGGTGTGATGAAGTGGATCTGATATAAAAAATCTGCCAACTCAAAGCATGACAAATTGGGGATAATGGTTACAGGTGACACCTTCAGGGTTCCTGTCCCAAATATCAGGCACTACTTCGTGCCTCATTTCTTTCGATACTCTGGCTTCCTTTTTGGTCGAATTATATGCTTTCCTCCTTCTGCCATCTGCTTTAACTCTTGGTCTTCTCTGTACTTGGCTATATACTTGCTATTGGGATGAAATGGCTCCTCTGCCAGTAGATCTTGGATTATTTCTCGACGGTGGCACTGGATATGCTGATCGGACCGGTGTAGCGTTCTTTGCCTTCTTTAACAGACAATCATCCTTCAAATGATCTTCGGATCTGCACACAAAACATAATCCATAGGCCTTTCGATAGTTGTGCTGTGGGAGTTCGTGTTTCTGGCAGAACTCACATATTGCTGCTGAGGGAAAGATTGAAGAGGACATATGGCTAATAGGGCACCAATGGGTCTGGCTGGATCCTCTCCATCCATCAACCGGAAGGGCCTCTTTACCAACTTCTTCTGTATCTTATCCTAATGCTTCTTCTTCAATCTCCGTTCTACCTCACGAGTGATGTAAGAACTTGAGAATATGTCTTGAGCTGATGGGGTATAAAAAACATCTGGATTTTTATTCTCAAGCATTGCTGGAATCTACTTGCTCTATTTTCCTCATCGGCTACCATGTACGGTGCGAACTAACTAAGTTATAGAAACTCAGCAGCATACTCATCCCAGTTCGGTCCTTCTGCTGCAATCTGATAAATTGTTCCTCCATCTCTTTCTGAACCATCTTTGGAAAGAACCTCTCGTAGAAACTTTCTGAGAACTGGTCCCAAGCAATGGGCTTCTCTAGTATTGCTTTTTCTGCCAACCACCAGGTTCTTACTAGATCTCTTGGTTGTATTTGTCACTTCCACCTGGTTCTTATCTAGGACTCGAGCTGCCTTCAGGAGATCCGTCATGTTGATTAGCCACTTCCACCTGGTTCTTGTCTGGGACTCGAGCTGCCTTCAGGAGATCCGTCGTGTTGATTAGCCACTGCTTGGTACCCAATGGACTTTCCGTTCCAGAAAATAGAGCTGGTTGCAATCTCTTCAAATAGGTCATATTCCCTAGTCTCGGTTCACCCAGTACCGTCAATAAGCCCTGGTGTAAGATCTCTGTCTGTTTCTGCTGATTTTCCATCATACTCTGCAGAAATCTCATCTGATCATCGTTCCTCCCACTAGGTCACCTTGAGAAGGGGCAGAACTGTTACGGTTTTCCCATCTTTCAATGTTTGTGTTGATCTAAAGATAAAGAAAAACTGAAAATAAGCAGATGAAAGGGTTTCAGGAGTTAAAGGACAGAATATCAGGAAAGAAGAAATAACTTTTTACTTGCGGTTGGAATGTATAGTCAAGGACTCATACGCTCCAGTTGCAAATTAATATCCCATTAATATGCTAGCTAGTTATACTGAAGATGTGAAAGCCTAGGATCTGATACCACCCTATAACGCCCCAATCCCGTGGGTACGGAGACGTTACTGCGATGTATATACGCAGGTCGGGAATACCCTCGCATATATACGCTAATCATCAGTACATGCAAGAATTAGAGTACGGGAGTATGTGGTGCATTATACATTCTAAAAGATGAGTACAATTACAAAGTTACCACAGGATGTGACAAAATATTACAAGAATATTACATCATTGATAGGCGCAATGCGAGAATACAAAGAGATATACAATTATTAACAGTGCAAAAAGCGCTCACGAGTTACAAAAGGAGAACTCAAGGGAAAAGCAGGAGGCCTGGAAGGATGGGGCCTCGAATTGGTCAACTTCTGATCCACGATGCTACAGCTACGCCACTCTGATCGCCAGGAAGTCCACCATAGTCCAAGTGTTCGTACACATATTTTGCATTCTTTTCATTACACTCCTATATTTATTGTGTAATAAATCTGCTAATTTTTTTGTCTTAAATGTTTATTTTGCAGAAGATAATTATTGAGAGAAAAAGGATTAAACCAAATAAATACCAGTTAAAATCAGATTTAACTGGATCTATTTGGTTAGCTGAGGATGATCCTAGATCTAGTCAGTTAAAATCAAATTTTGGTGAATCAATTCGGTTAACTTAAAGATCTATGAGGATATCACCACATCCAGAGCAAATCAAAGATTGCGACAAATGGTTAGCTGAAGATCAGAACAAATCAGAAAGTTAACACCAAATGAAAACCGGTAAAATTCAGATTTATATAAATTCATTTTGGTTATCTAAAAATCAACCGAGGATAACATCAAATACAGAGTCTAAACAGAGAATCCAAGGGGATAATCTAAGATGGACAGATGCCAGGATGCGACACTCTCTGGATGTGGCCAATCCAGACCGCTGATCCGCGACCAAATCTACTGATCCGCGACAATCTGGTAAGATTTGGGGAAGTGTTTGCTCCCCCTATCTTTAGAGGCTCTCCCTCATTCCATATTTACTATAAATACCTGCAAATTCTCAGTGTACAGAGGATGACAAAACAGAAAGTAGAATAGATTCTTTTATAGGTTTTACCTAGGTTTTTCTTTCTCTTTTAAATATAAATTTTATTTTCTTTATGTAACTGAGAGGAGAGAGGAATTCTATGAATGAATGAGAAAGGTGCTTGTACTAAGAGTGACACTTGTGTAAGTTTTTATCTTTTCTTTCATTGTTATTTAATCGAATTGAAAGTTACTTTCTCTTCTTTATTCTTATTTTCTTTCACTTTCTCTTTTGATTTTTGATGAGTATCTAAGCGAATCTAGTAGCATCGGTATAGCCTTGTTGTGTGTTTGCCGCCGATATTTCATGATGACGATCTCCTTCTCAATAGTCTGTATCATTTCATTCTTTTTTATCTTGATAATGTAAAGCGAATGGGGACTGAGCTCGATCTTATGGATTATGCGTTGATCGCCTTCGAAGTAAGGTAAACGTGCCAATGATCCAAGGTAAGTCATCAACCAAAAAGATAATAACTTCTTTTAGGTTTTCTTTCTGTTAATCCTTTAGTTTAGATCACTACCATCTCCCAACTCTTTTATTCACTCATTTTAATTTCTTTGTATAAATTTCTTTTCGATTTTCTCCATCTACTCCAACCTACCACTTTCACAATTTAACTTAACTTATTTCCTTTTCTTTTCAAGAATTGAAAGAAGAACTTTAACCATTTTGTGAACTAAAGAGAACTTACAAAAAACTTCCATCTCTAGTCCCTCCTTGTGGATCATGACCTGCATAGCCACTTGCTATAGCGGTAGTATTGAGAACTTGCATACGCCTATTATAAAGTTCTGAAATTTTGTATTTTTTATATGCAGGTTTGAACTCAATCAAAATTTTGGCGCTGTTGCCTAGGAGGAACGGTAAGTAACTTCTTTTTGTGTACTTTATTGATTAACTTTCTTCTCTGTTCTTGGTATGCAGGTTTAACAATAATGAAATTTTTGCTGTATTGGACATATAAGTAGCCCTGGACTCTGCTCAAGAAAGTAGAGACCAGAAGCCCTCAGATTTGCTGCATTTCCGCGGTAATCTGAGTGAATTACTAACCTGTATTTTTTACAGGTTGGTTGAATTGTAAAGTAAAATTTTTGCAGCTATTTATTTTCTTGTTTAACTCACTGTACATACTTTTTAATCTCAACAGTAAATTGATGTTTGCTAAATGCTAAAAACGGTTTAGACTTTACATCTAGGCATTTGTCTAATTTCGTTTACATTTTATATTACTGTTGAAGAGTGCTGGAGCAAAGTACATGTACATAGCATGTAGTATAGGAACACTTTTGAATTGTTTACATTGCTTAAGTGTTGCTTTTTATATACATGTACACATTGTACTAAATTGACATAAGAGCTTGTCCTCTAAACAAGATAATGTGGGGAAGTTATTATCCTCTCTTAGCCCACAAACAATCTCCTCACTCACTAACCCAAACTTAACTAAAACTGAGTAGACGTTAGCTCTAGGGATATCTCGGACTCAATAGGAGACTGACCTAAGGGGAAAGTTGATTAGAATTTGACTCTTACCAAATCGGTGTCAAAGGTTGGGGATTGAGGGGCGAAATCCTGAAGGCTGGTGGTTTGGCTTAATTAGGCTCGTTACTTTTAAGCACGGATACCTCCCACCAATCTTGCCCTATCTGGCTGATTGACTTGTGGTCAGATTCGACAATATACCCCCCGTGAACAGTCTAACTACTTAGGAGTCGTTTAGGACTAAGGTTTACCCTAACTTAAGCTAGATTTTTTTCTTTTTATTTGTTTGTTTGTTTATTTGTTTGTTTTGACATTTCTTGTGTGATATGACTTATAACAATTTTTTCAATTTTAATAGTAATCCATATTACACCTCAACCTCCTTTTCGGATGTTACCAACCTGGCATATCATAACTTTAACCAACAAAGTGTGCCAGATTGGTCTTATCCGAATTAATACATACCCCAGACCAAATACTATGACCAAGACTGGAATAATCATCACTACTCTTCACAGAGTCAATGAGGATACAACTCCCTCGAGTCATATTGTCAACCACCACTCCAACATTCAGCCTATAATTTTCCTAGTCATGATCAGCCAATAGAAGAAAAATCTGAGGCTCTAAAAATTACAGAACCCATGATTGAGTTCCAAGAACATAAGCTGAAAATGATGGACTCACAATTCCCCAAAAACTCTCAAATCCAAGATCCTTACTCCATGTTCCAAATCCCACAACAACAAGAACTTATGGACTAAGATAGGAGTATTGAAAACCTAAATCAGTCCAAATGATTTTAACCAATCTATCAATAGGCTAGAAGCACAAATGTGTCATTTGCTCAACATAATAAAACAAAGGAATGAGAAAACTCTACCTAACACATGTTCGACCATTCCTGATTGCCCTAGCTATATTGATAAGAATGAAGAATCATGGTGTCTTGGAGACTTTAATCAGAATCAATTTCATCACACAAACTTGAACTTGACCAATCTAAACCTTGGATAAATTGGCAACTTTTCCATTCAATGAGATTAAACTTGAATGTGAATGTGACCCTGATCCCCAATCTTGTGATTTAGTTTCCATCTTCGAATCTATATTGAATCCGGCATCCTTACCCTATTTGTACCAATTTCCCGAGCCAACATTTATTCCCGTATATATAGATCTAGAAATTGAATCATCAAATTTGGAAAGTTACATTTCATTGATGGGGAAAGAATGTGAATTTCAATTCTTTGAATTGGACTCAACTCTTGAATCAAAACCGACTCTCGAACCCAAAGTTGATTTTTTCGAGTTAGTATTGATTCCAAAACCTATTACTCCTGAGCCCAAGTCAACCATTCCACCAACTCACATTCTTTTGTTGGACATAGGTAATGTAACACCCCGTTCCCGGAATACGTACTTAGTTGCGTATTCAGATTTTTCGATCGTATTTTTCGATTTACTTCCTGTATTTGTTTTATATTATGAATTCTTTATATGATAGTTTTGTCTTGGATCCGGATTCACGGACTCGGAGTCAGCCCTAGTCTGAACCGAGGACCCGATCCGAGGGTATTACTCGATTTGGTCTTTCTGGTATTTAGATTTGACCGATTTCAATTTTAAACATCATTTTTCAATATTTTATATTTTCTATGATTTTCTGGAATTTTTCTGAATTAAATTGAAAATCTTCAAAACCGGTGTCGACCAGTGCCGCTGACCGATTCTCGGATTTTTAATTTACAAACGGATTGGAATTACTAGAAGTGTCTTTTTACATTATTTCTTAAAATCACATTTCCTATCTAAATATATTTTCTGAGATTTTCAGAATTTATCAAAATCCGGCCGACCCGGTGTAGATCGGTATCGGTGGTTGACTTCCGGATTTTTAATTTGAAAATGAGATTTTATTTCTGAAACCGATTTCGTATTAGTCCTCAGGATGACGTTTTCTACCTCCGGGTATTTTTGGGGATTTTTCTGGGACAGTCGATTTTTCGCGACCATATTATAATATTATTATTTTCAAATCTTATCTTTTCTTCTCTTTCTTTCCTTTTCTTTTCTTCCACTGACTTCAGCCCACTCCCCTCCACGTGGGCCACATCCCATCACCACACCCCCCTCTCTCATCAATCACATCCCTCATCATCACCCCCCTTTTTCCTTTTTCTTTTTCTTTTCTTTCTCTTTCTTTTCTTCTTCTCTTCTCCTCATTTTTCTTCCTTCTTCTTTTCTCCATGAGAGGCCAGCACCCAACCGGCCACCACCGCCGGCGCCTCCGGCCACCACAACGCTGACGAGGAGACCCCAACTCCGGCGGCCATACCCCCTTTCCTCCATCTCCACCAACATCACCTCAATCCCCATCTTCTTCCTCCTCAAGGCCACCACCAACTCCACCTTCTTCTTCTTCATCATCTTCTTCAAATCACCTCCACCACCACCTTCTTCTCCACCCAAATAACACCACCCACAACACCATACTCCTCCTCTTCTTCTCATCTCCTTCAATTCTTCCTCCACCACAAACCTCTCACCCCAAAACCCAAATCCCCTTTTTTTCCCCTTTCTTTGGGGTTGCCGGCGCCACCCCGGACCTGGGCGCCGCCGGCGGCGTGCCGGCGGCCGTGAGCGGCCAAGGAGGGGCCCCTGGGCCCCTGTGCACGGCTGAGGGGGGGCAACAACAGCCCCCTCTCCTTCTTTTCTCCCTCTCTCTCTCACACTTTCTCCCTCACCCCCTTGACCTCTCTCTCTCTCTCCCCTTCCTGTTGGCGCCACCGGCGGCCAGGACCGCCGCCGGCTAGGCCCCGGGCCGGCAGAGGGCCGGCCAGGTCCCCCAGGGCCCACAGCCCCGTGGGCCCTCCTTGCGTGATGGGGGGTTGCGTGAGCAGCCCCTAATTCCTCTCTCTCTCCTGTCCCCTTTCTCTCTCTCTCTCTCTCTCTCCTCTCTCTCTCTCTCTGTTTAATCTCCCCCTCTCTCTCACCTGTTCAATCTCTCTCTCTCTCCCCTGAACTTTCTCTCTCCAGATTCTCTCTCTCTCACTCCTAATTTCCCTATCCTCTCCCTAATCTCTTCCTTTCTAGATCTCCCTTCTCCTCTGTAAATGACTGGCGGGGATCTCACCCCGCGTCCAGACAACCCCTTAACGCAGATCTTCGCGTTCTTGGCATCTGTTCAACGCGGCCTTCGCGTTCTTGTATCAACGCAGTGCGGAGTTCAGGCCCGCGTCTGTGTCCCTCTCGTGTCGACACGATGCGGAGATAATACCCGCGTCTGTGTTCTCCTCGTGCCCTGACTTGAACGCGGGTCTCGAACCCCGCGTTCGTGGCATCTTCGCGACGCGACTCCCGCGTCTGTGATTACCGCGTCTGCTATTCCCGCGACGCGACTCCCGCGTCTGCGACCCCGCGTCTCACTCTCATAAAACCGCGTCTCCCTGTGTCTCTTTATCTCTCCTCTTCACTTTCTCTCTCTAATATTTTTATATTATTATAATTATGGCGCGTGCGCGAGTTCCATGGATTCCAGACTTTCCAGCTTTTCTGAAGATTTAGGCGAGTGTCCTCGCTCTCGCCTCCATTTGGGTTTCCCCGCTTCGTCGAGTCGATATGTATTTTATTCCATGTTTTCATGTATTTTGTATTGGGCTGAGTCCCTGTATCTGTGCATGGCCGAGTGCCAGTGACTGGATATGTATTGCTCTGTGGCGAATGCTTGTATTAGGGTAGTTTAATTCTTGTACATATATCATGCCGGTGATGTATTTTACTGCTTTATACTATGCGTGGCCGACCGTTCAGCCTCCGGTCACTCACTACCTACCTCGAAAGAGACGTGATTGGGACCGTCAGGTTTCTCTGGACCCTTCAGCCTCCGGTCTCTCACTATCTCGAAGAGAGACGTGATTGGGACCGTCAGGTTTCTCAGCTCCGTCTGGTGAGCATACTTAGCGCTCAGCGCTTTATTCACTAAATTCGTTTAGGCGAGATGCTGCCGGATTTTCTACTCGTATCTTAAACCGAGTTGTCCCGGTAACCTCGCAGAGCGCATTAGTGTCTAAACCCTGTTCGCTGCCTGTGCCTCCAGCTTGTTCAGCTCCGCCTGGTTATCATGATCAGCGTTCAACACTTTACCACTAGATTCGTCTAGGCGAGATGCTGCCGGATTTTCTACTCGCACTTTAAGCCGAGTCGTCCCGGTAATCATGCCAGACGCTCCAGTGTTAAATACTGTTTGCTGTCTGTGCCTCCAACTTGCTTAGCCCCGCTTGGTTGTGCTCAGCTACTATTCTATGACATGCCATGTACTTACCTGACATGCTTTACACATGCTACTAATTAATACATGTTGCATTACCTGTCAACTGATGTGTTATCACCTGACTCTAGACATGATACTTCTTGGCAAGACCTCTTGTTAAGGCATGACTTGCCACCGGACTAATATCAATCTTTTGACATGACTTGTCACCTGCTAATATCATCCTCCTGTCATGCTATCACTTGACACCCGGCATGATATACTTGACTCTCATGATTATCACGATAACGGGAATGATGACCTGACATCTTGATAGTACAAACTGTACTCCTGTTACACATGTGATACCTTATAGTACGAACCAGTACTCCTGATATACATGTATTCCTGATAATCCTGACTTGCTCTTGCTCATTCCCGAAATCTGATAATCATCTAATAAACCATAAAACTGGACAACTTGCATCGGGTCGGGGAAACTTGCGGCTATCAATATGTGTTCGTGTTTACAGTGGTACTAGGCATGTTGTGCAACTAAAACTTCCGGTCTGACCTGTGGGCCTCCAGGCGACC
The DNA here is from genome assembly GCA_038442645.1 of Agave tequilana. NCBI lineage: Eukaryota > Viridiplantae > Streptophyta > Magnoliopsida > Asparagales > Asparagaceae > Agave > Agave tequilana. The sequence goes on from JAVJIF010016394.1 coordinate 88,738, forward strand.
GAGGGGAGTGCTGGCTCCCTCCTTCTTGGTACCATCTTGATAAGGGCATGATATAAGACCCTCCTGAGGCCTTGCGGCCGGTTCCATACACCAGTGATGGAACGTCCTGGGTCGTGGTCCAGGGCATGTACGGGACCCACTGTAAACATAGTTCGTTGATACCCCCGCTGGTTTCCAATAACAACCTTGCTTTACTCAGATATGGATATATGTGTGCTGGGACGCTAGTTCACATATCTAGATATCAGGGTAAGACGAGTAATAATAATAATAAAGTGCCAAGATAATAACCTGCTCTTTAAGTTGTAAGTAGAAGTATGTGGAATGGGACGCATACTGAAGCCTGCAACTTAGACGGCTATGAATCTGTGATATGCCTCGCCATATTTGCTTGTACTGGATTTTACTTCGGATTTCCGGTTTTATGATTATTATTATATTTGCTGCTCATACTCTGCTTTACCACTTGTATCCTATTCCACCAGTCTCCTAATCTTGTCTTATCATACCACGAGTACTTCCTGCTTGATATCACTTATCATGTCTACTTTCTCCTGCATGCTTCTGCTCACGACACGGTTTTCAATGTATGATTATGATTCGGTTTTATCGATACACATATGCTTATCTCAGCACGCCATCTGGCTTTTGTATCACCACTCGCCTGGGGAGTTCTATCTGACTCCCCTGGATCCTCTTGTCCAGGTCATGGAGCTTGAAGCGTGTGGATTCCCTTAGTTGCTGATCAGAGTGGCGCAGCGGTAACGTGGATCTCCAGCAGACCGCCCAGAGCTCTATCCTTCCAGGCCCCCCTGTGCGCCTCTCGAGTTTTCCTTTGTAAACTCGTGAGTGCCTGTGTACTGTTCATACTTGTACATCTCTTTGTAATCTCGCAATTGCGCATATCAGTGATGTAATATTCATGTAATATTGGATCACCTCTGGTGATAACTTTGTAATTGTACTCATATGTTGGAATGTATAATGCACCACGTGCTTCCGTACTCTGATTCTTGCCTGTACTGATGCTTAGCGTATATACGTGAGGGTATTTTCGGACCTGCGTATATACGTTGCAGTAACGTCTCCGTACCCCGGGATCGGGGCGTTACAGGTAATGACCATAATGACTCAGTGATGATTTTTCAAGACTGGTCATGTAATGTGAATAAGTTTCATGATAGGATCTTTGATGATTCTATTCATATTGGGGACTATAAATATGTAAAATTGAAATAGGCCAATAAAGGTGGGTTCCATGAACGACCACATTATTTTGATTGGGTCGCAACGCTTGACCCACCGGAACCACCACCTTAAGGTAATATTTTCCTTCCCTTTCTTCTTTTTCATGTATTTTTGCATTCATTCATACATCGAGGACAATGCATGAGATAGGTGTGGGGGGGGGTTCTAATATAACATAGGTTTTCTTTTTATTTAAAATAAAAATTTAACATTTTTTTCTCTTAAAAACACTTTTTGTAAAGAGATCAATATTTTGACATATTTTTATAAGAAATTAAGTCAATTTTAAGGAACAGGATAATAATAATTAGGATTTCTTATACTTGGTCAAAATAAGATTATTTGTTTGATTTCTAGAGTTAGGAAGAAAATTTGAAAAAGTAATTTAGTCTTGATTTTTTATTTTGATGAAATATGCATGCTTTATACACTTACACACCTAGGGCTCAAAAACAAAGATTCTTATGACTTATATAACAAAAAAGAATATATATATATATATATATATATATATATATATATATATATATATTATATGTATGTATCAAAAATTCTCTGATTAAGCTGGGTATTTGGGTCTCATAAAGCATAAATATTCACGCCTAAAAGTGGTCCATATAATAAATAAAATTCTTAGTTTTGTGGCCTTATTTGCTCGAGTCCTTAGTCCTTGGGGGCTTCCTCACCCAGTGCCCTAAGACTATTTAGTTTGGGAGTCACCGATTAAAGATTCATTACATGGGCAGATTAGAAAGCCTAATAGAACTAAGGAATAATATCGCCAAAATTAAAAAAAGAAAAGAAAAGAAAATAAGGCATATGAGTTAGAGTTAAAGAACCCCGAGTCAAAATTTCACAGTCACAAAGGTGCATATAACTTAAGTTAAAATAATGGACTAGATAAGAAATACTGTTTGACTCCTTACTTTGATTGATAACAAAATTTTGAATAAAGACTAAGTTTAGAAATAAAAAGTTCAGTTTTCCTATAACTTATAGATTAATTAATTCTTACAATAATACTTCAAATTGTTTTCTCTTTCAAATATGTTTTCAAAATACTAATACTTTATTTTTCTTTCTTTGTGGATTTTGTGAGTATAATCCACTAAAAACTCTCACGAGACAAAACTCGTCCTCTAGGAAAACCTAGAGGTTTAACAGCTTGTTGCACATGCTCAGTGCAATCGCGTGACCTGTGAAAGTGGTCTAATAATCTTTGGTTTGGTTTTGTTGTTTTGCTCGAGGATGAACAAAAGATAGGTGTGGGGGTGTGATCATACACATATTTTGCATTCTTTTCATTACACTCCTACATTTATCGTATAATAAATCTGCTAATTTCTTATCTTAAATATCTATTTTGCAGAAGATAATCATGAAGAAAGAGGATTAAACCAAATAAATACCAGCTAAAATTAGATTTAATTGGATCTATTTGGTTAGCTGAAGATGATCCTATATCTAGTCAGTTAAAATTGGATTTTGGTGAATCAATTCTGTTAACTTAAATATCTATGAGGATACACCACATCCAGTCCAAACAAATAAGGATTGAGGCAAATGATCAGCTGAAGGTCAAAGCAAATCAGAAAGATAACACCAAATGGAAACCGATAAAATTTGGATTTCTATAAATCCACTTTGATTAGTTAAAGATCAATCGAGGATAATGTTAAATACAGAGTCCAAACAGAGAATCCAAGAAGATAATCTAAGATGGATGGATGATAGGATGCCACGCTCCCTAGATGTGGCCAATTGCCACATCCAGGCCACAGATCAGCTGCGGATCCGTAGCAATTTGGTAAGATTTGGGAAGCGTTTTCTCCCCTATCTTCAGACGCTCTCTCCTGTTCCATATTTGCTATAAATACCTGAAAGTTCTCAGTGTACAGTGGACGATGAAGTAAAGAGTAGAATAGATTCTTGTATAGGTTTAACCTAGGTTTTTTCTTTCTCTTTTAATGTAAAATTTTAATTTCTTTATGTCACTGAGAGGAGAGAAGAATTTTATGAAGGAATAAGAAAGATGCTTGTATTGAGAGTGACACCAGTGTATGTATTCATCTTTTCTTTCATTGTTATTTAATCGAATCGAAAGTTACTTTTTCTTCTTTATTCTAGTTTTCTTTCACTTCCTCTTTTGATTTTTGATGAGTATCTAAGCGAATCTAGTAGCATCGGTATAGCCTTGTTGTGTGTTTGCCGCCAATATTTCATGATGATGATCTCCTTCTCAGTAGTCTATATCATTTCATTCTTTTTTGTCTTGATGATGTAAAGCGAATGGGGACTGAGCTCGATCTTATGGATTATGCGTTGATCGCCTCCGCAGTAAGGTAATGTGCCAACGATCCAAGGTAAGTTATCAACCAAAGAAGGTAAGTACTTCTTTTAGGTTTTTTTTTTCTTTTAATCCTTTAGTTTAGATCACTACCATCTCCCAAATCTTTTATTCATTGTTTATATTTCTTTGTATAAATTCATTTTCTATTTTCTCCATTTACTCCAACCTACCACTTTCACAATTTAACATAACTTGTTTTCCTTTTCTTTTCAAGAATTGAAAGAAGAACTTTAACCATTTTTATGAACTAAAGAGAACTTACAAAAAGCTTCCATCGCTAGTCCCTCGTTATGGATCACGACCCGCATAGTCACTTACTATAGCGGTAGTATTGAGAACTTACACACTCCTATTATAAAGTTCTGAAACTCTGTATTTTCTGTGTGCAGGTTTGAACTCAATCACCAAGCTTTGAGATAAAACATGTAGGTCCAGAAGAGTCAGAACTCCCAACGAGTGGCAAGATGAGTGCCAATTGGCGTGCATAAAAAACACACGTGTATCGATAAATTCAAAGAGAAAGCCTGTATAGAAAATTGTTTCGTGATCACAGGCACACAAGAATATACAGTGAGACATCAAGTAATGTATCAAATACAAATGTAGACAAAACTAATTATACAAGCTCAGATTTTGGATTCATGAGATTAATACATCGAGGGGATAGTCCATCATGAAAACCCTCATTTATATACCATATACCCCATGTCACCATGATCTGAGTTCATACAACCTGAGTTGCTCTCAACGTAGCAGAATAGGAATGTCAGGTGTAATTGTTGTGTCACAGAGATTATATACAGGTGATGGATAGAATAACTTAATCGTATAATAACAAACAGTATCGCCTGTTATTCTAATCATTTCCTTTCAGTATTCCATACCACTGGCAGTTCACACTGGGTCCACATTCCGGTAGACTCAATCCGAACTCTGATATACAGACGCCATTATTCGGATGAGAAAGTGATTCAATAACACCCACTCCTAATTTTTATTATTGTTTGTTAATTAAGTTATATCTGATGCAGGGTCATGTGGAGTCATAAGCATGCTGGTACAATCAGTAAATAAGAGGTCAGGAAATCCCGTGTGGCAACCTAGAATCATATTTAGTAAAACAGGATGTCTAGCTCAAGTTATACAACACGAATTGTTGGATTATAATAATAGGGCAAGTCATGTGCATGAGTAAGTTAATGTGCTATAATATAGGTTATCCAATAATAAAATCAATGCCGTCTGATATTTCAATCATCTTCCTACCAGTGTCTCACATCACTAGTAGTCCATACAAGGACGTGTATTCCAGTAGAACTCATTTAGATCTGATATGTGAGTACCAGTACCCAAACGAAAGAGAGCCCAAATATCCCACGTTTATAATATTATTATTGTTACATGTCAGGTACTGGATCAGGAGGGCAGGAAAACCACGAACGCGGTAGTGGATACCTAGAGGTGGCCCCTACAAATACCAAGAGGTGGCCCCACCATGTGTGTGGTGGGGCACTTTGCTCCGGTAGCACTTAGCTCCACACCATATGCATTCTGGGTAACAAGTGCAAAGAGGATGCCATGTGAATACCTAGAGGTGGCCCTCGCAGATACCTAGAGGTGGCCCCCACCATGTGTGTGGTATGGCACTTTGCTCCATATGGCATTTAGCTCAGCTCGCCATCCCTCTGGGTTTAGATACATGAGATGTGATGGCAGTAACAGGTCAGGAGTTAGATATCAGTTATCGGATGATTAACAGGCCAGGTGACATGATGCCGAAAAACATATAATTAAATATTTCAATCTCTTCACAACCATTAATAGAAGAATAGATACACTGTCAAGCAGGTAATTAGCAAGCAAGCGAACATCCAAGCGGAGCTAAGCAAGCTGGAGGCAGAGACAACAAGCAATGTTTAATCACTAAAGCATTTGACAGAGCTACTAAACGACTCGGTTTAGAATGCGAGTCAAAAATCTGGCAAAGTTCTGCCTAGACAAATCTAGTGATAAAGTGCTCAGCGCTAAGCACGCCTACCAGGCAGAGCTAGACAGATCCAGAAGGTCTAATCGCATTCTCGGTAGTTACCATAAAACCCATAAGGGTACAAGACCTAAACCTATTGGGTAGCCATCTCAAATGGGCTAAATGAAAGCCCGAAGTCTAGAGTACGCCCAGGGTCTAAGTGCACTCCCGATAGCTACTACGAAACTCATAAGGGTACAAGGCCTAAAGCCTATTGGATGGCCACCCCGAGAGTGGACAGAAATCCAAGTCTGTACAAGGGTACCTGCACTATTAGTACCACACATGCATAAGTATAATATCATCTGTACTATTACAAGCATTATAATACATCAGTCCAATACAAGTCATGACATGTCCACAAAAATACAACACACCCACGTTGGTACAATACACGACACCAATTATATGTTTACAACACGAATACAATCCACCAATATGAATACACATCTCTTTCTAATACAAATCACCCGTCGAAGCGGAGAAACCCAGAAAAATGAGAACACTCGCCTAAAATTCTACAAAAAATCCCACGAAATCTTGGTGTCCAAAACATGTGCGCACGCCACCGTTAAATATAAAAATTTAAATATATTTAGAGAGAGAATTAGATAGAGGAGAGATTGAAGAGAGAGGATAATAGAGAGAAGACCAAGAGAGAGAAAGAGAGAGAATGGAGCCACGACCTGGTTGGCTGTGTGTCTCATGATCATGGGGAGATGACCGGGCCAGAGAGGCGCTGGCAGCCTTCTGGCCTAGCTGGCCGCGGCCAGAGGAGGAAGAGGGAAAGAGGGAGCTTGGGGAGGAGAGGAAAAGGTTGGTGGAGGTGGGAATGGTGATGGGTGGAGGTGATGGTGGTGGTGATCTTGGTGGAGGTGGAGGAGATGGAGGAAGTTAGGGATGTTGGTGGTGATGGTGTAATGGTGGAGAAGGTGGTGGTGGATTGGGTGGAGTTGGTGATGGATTGAAAAGAAGGAGTTTGTGATGTGGGAGATAATGATGAAGGAGGAGGAGATGGAGTTTTGGGTGATTTTTCTTGGG